>OZJO01000117.1:0-22144 GCA_900406225.1 Acrobeloides nanus
GGAGAGAGTAAAAATGGCTATACGATTTTTTATGGGCAGCTGTTTAAAAAACAAGATTGACATAAATGAAAAAATTTATTTTCAGTGTTAGGAAGGCATTTTCAGGGTTCGAAAAAATATTGACACGAAAACCCTGAATTTTACATTTTTTTGAAAAATACGCATAATTATTTGGTGTATTTAAAAAATGAAGATGGCATTCTTTATAGCTCGACGAGATGAGCAAAACAACATCAAATTGATCCAATTTGATAATTGTTTTGGGGATTGAAACGAAAACCCTGAATCAGAGTTTTCGTTTCAATAACCCAAAACAATGATCAAATTGGATCAATTTGATGTCGTTTTGTTCGTTTCGTCGAGCTATAAAGAATGCTGTCTTCGTTTGTTAAATACACCCAGTAATTAAGCGTATTTAAAAAATGTAAAAATTCAGGGTTTTCGTGTCAATATTCAGGTAAATTTAAACTCATTTCAGGACGGCAAGCTTCGGGAATGCGCGCAATCGATTCTCCGCATGAAATTACCCTAAAAAAATATTATTTTGAGCAGGATTTTCGCTTCAATACACATCTATTTCCCTGAATCAGGGTCAGGTCAGGGTCATGCGCACATAGGAAATCGTTGTGAAATGCGTTTCAAAACTGCTAACGTGCACCCTTACCGAAAATAAAAGTATGCGCGCAAAGGACCTATTTCTTCTTCGGATTGTAAACCCTCATAAAACATACATAAATATTATGACGAAGATATTATGATGACAAGGACTCTCGGAAGAAGGAGAAGGCGCACAACAACAAGTGCCAACTGTGTGTGAACGTGTCTTAAACCGGAAGAAAAAAGCAGCTGCGTGGGGGGACGGAAAGTCAAAAATGATTTACAACAAGGTAATGCTGCCAATCTTACTCAATAAACACATCTTTCTTTTTCACGGATCGAGTTATAAAATTAAAAAAGTGGATAGTAAAAAATTTTGAGTGTGACAAAACTGATTTGCAGGATTTTAGTGTCAATAACACAAAAATTTGAATTTTTCACATTTTTTCATGCGCTTGTGCTTTCAGACCAATGAAAACTCGATTAAGATTAAGAAGGGTGAATAGCCATGAGCGTGTTAAATTGACCAAAAAATATTTTTCCGATATGCATACCTTTTGATAGGTCGGCGTTCGAGGCCTCATTCAAACAGCCTTAAAATGATGTGACTGTCAGAAATGATACTCATACAATTTTGTCTTCCCCAAAAAGTTCTGTAAGAAAGCGGCCTTGAAAAGAAACGACCACACATGAAATGTTCGAATGAAAATTTTTGAGCAGAGGCAAAAAATTCAAAATCAATTTGTCAAAAATGACTTTTTTAGGAAAATAATTTTTTTAGTGATGCACAAGTTACAACAAGTGACAACATGGCATTTTCGAAAAATTAAAAAAAAGATGAGATATGATAGTCAAGCCCAAGCGTAAGCCCAAGCCTAAACCCAAGCCTAAGCCCAAGCGTAAGCCTAAACCCAAGCTTAAGCCCAAACCTAAGCCCAAGCCTAAGCACAAGCCTAAGCCTAAGCCCAAACATAAGCCCAAACCTAAGCCCAAGCCTAAACCCAAGCCTAAGCCCAAACCTAAGCCCAAGCCCAAGCCTAAACCCAAGCCTAAACCCAAGCCTAAGCCCAAACCTAAGCCCAAGCCTAAGCCCAAGCCTAAACCCAAGCCTAAACCCAAGCCTACGCCTAAGCCTAAGCCCAAGCCTAAGCCCAAGCCTAGGCCAAGCCCAGGCCAAGCCCAGGCCAAGCCCAGGCCAAGCCCAGGCCAAGCCCAAGCCCCGATTGAAAAAATCAAAAGGCCAATAGAAATTGATCAAAAACCTATTAAACTCCGTTTCAAGAATACTTGCACGGTAATTATTCTCGAGAGGAGGTATTAGTCTCTATATATAAAAAATTCCGAATGACCTCCAAAAATTGAAATGGTTTTTCGGTTTTAGGGCATCCGCTCACATTCAATTCAAAAAATTTTTTAAATTCTTTCCTGACCCTGATTCAGGGAAAGGCGATATGTGTATCGAAACGAAAATGATCAAAATTTCGAGGCCACTTTTGTTGAATTGACAGGGAAATGATATTCGTGTGCATGTTTTCGTTGTAATACACAAGCAAAACTTCGCACGCAATTTTCTCGACAACGGTAACGATTCAGAATTTACTGCAAAAACAAAAAATGCTCTATTTTTCGTCAATTTCATAATCTCAACAAAAATGGCAACTTTTTTCGAGTAAAATTTAACATGGTAAGATTTTTTTTCTAATAAGACCTCCTACAGAGCAGACAGGAATCGCCGTAAGGCGCAAACATATCAACATGTTGTGAGTATCTCTCCGGGAAATCTTTTCGGGCGCCATACTTGGTGACAGATGGCATGGAATCGAACTGGTCCGATTCGCGTTAAATCAAATGTCTGTTGTCAAATTTCGCGCACCGTCACGCCACAATTTGGTGGGTTGAGGTTGGCAACTAGTCACAAGGTAATTAATATGCAAAGATAGAAGGGAAGTCTTGGAGGAAAATAAGAAGCAACATGAAAAAACTAGAGCTGAAAAAAACCGAAGCGATGATTTTCATTCGAACTAGGGATGTAAATTTACAACAAAAAAATGTTATATGGCAAAGTGCAAAGTGGCGCCAACTGCACGCATAAGGTCGAGAGTTCAATCCCACGCGGAGCCATTTCTTTTTGCAGTGCCCAAAATCGATACAAAATTTTGCCTAGGGGTATTTTTAGTCCAAAAACACGAATTTGATGTCTTTTTTTATCAAATTCCTAAGCCTAAGGGTGCACCGTATTTTGAATGAAAAAAATGCCATTTTCTTTGCCTCAAGTGATTTTGTTTCTCTTTCTCAAAAAGCTATTCCATCTTCAATTTTTTCCATTCCTCTGACCGAGTGCCAATTTAGCAAAAGCTAAAAAAATAGCCCATTTTCCATTCGTCCGATTTTTAAGGTTGCCATAAGACAAAACACCAACCCATTTTTTCCTTGCCCATTACTCCAGTCTCGCTTTTAGTGCATGCAAAAAAACTTGTTCGGGGAAATTATATGGTAGGTCTCGGCCGAGAGCCTTGCGCTAGGTTTTGGGTTTTTTTCGCTGGGAGAACGAATCACGCGCTCTCGGCCAGTCGACTGGAGAAAGTGAATGCGTAAAAACTCGAGTGAATGTTTCGAGAAAGAAGAAGAAATAGCGATCCATCGTCGAAAACAGAAAAAACACATTAGCATAACTCTAGGAAGGCACAAATATGTGGAGTTATTTTTAATAGGGAAGGGGTAAAAAATAAGGAAAAAAATATTCCAAATTTACCAGAATTAAAAAGAGAGTCAAAAAATATATAAATTGTTTTGCAAAAATTTTTTCCGAAATGAAGAAAAGTATGGCGCAGTGGTAATATGTTTCGTTTTTCATCCACAAGCCACAGGTTCGAATCCCAGTTAGCGACAAAAGTTTTTTGCATTTTCATCAAATATTTTTGAACTCATCAAAAAATTTTGAACAAAAGTTGTTTAGAGAAAGCGTAGCAAGTTAAAAGGCTTGGGCTTGGGTTTAGGCCTAGGTTTGGGCTTAGGCTTAGATTTGGGCTTAGGCTTAGGTATAGGCTTGGGCTTAGACTTGGGCTTAGACTTGGGCTTGGGCTTAGGCCTAGGCTTAGGCTTAGGCTTATACTTAGGCTTGAGCTTAGGCTTGAGCTTAGGCTTAAGCTTGAGCTTGGGCTTAGGTATAGGCTTGGGCTTAGGTGTAGGCTTGGGCTTAGGCTTATACTTAGGCTTGAGCTTAGGCTTGGGCTTAAGCTTGAGCTTGGGCTTAGGATAGACTTGGGCTTAGGTGTAGGCTTGGGCTTAGGCCTAGGCTTGGGCTTAGGCCTAGGCTTAGGCTTGAGCTTAGGCTTATACGTAGGCTTGGACAAGGCCACATACCATTCATTTTCTCCCAAAGTGGAAATTTTTTTTTCAAAAATATCAATTCTTTACAAAAATTACATAGTTTTTAAACGTTTTTATCAATTTTTACCATAAAAAATTCAATTTTTCCTTTGAAAAATACATAATCTTTATATTTTTTCTCCTCTTGCACAGTAATTCAACGCTAATGCATTTTCAGTGCGTGTGGGGTAGGTGTTATTTTCTCTGTGCATGTTGTTCCAGCTTGAATGCAACTCGATGAGTTGCATGCTGTTTTTCTATATTGGTAGCATTTTCGCGCAACACTTTACAATGATTCAGTCTGAGATGAGAAGAAAAAGGAAGAAGACGAAAACATTTTTCCAAGCCTTTTTGTAATGCTTTTCTTTTTTTGTTTTGGGTAAAAGCATGAGAAATGAGTGGGAAAAAAGTCGACTGAAAACAATACGAAAGAAAGCTGAGGCGATAAAAAGTGTAGAAAAAGAAGAAAATCACGACATTGTTGTTAAACAGTTACGGAATTTGCATATTTTTGAAATATGCAAATTTCATTCAAGTAAAACACTAAATTTTTTACAATTTTGCTAGAGCCTTGAAAGCGAAACGATCACACATCGTAATTTCCAAACCACAAGTTTTCAATTCAACAAGCTCAAATCCCACAACCAACACTTGTTCCTCCTCCATCGAAATCTGACAATCCGAAGCAACCAAGTGGACGCTCGATGAAATAAATGGAGGATTTTTGTCGTCTGATCAGGCCTCATCAGGTGGAGGTTTGTTGGAAGTGTCCAAAGTCAATTTTTTTTCAAAACCTAGATCTTCAACGCCAAACCTCGCTCGAGAAGCCACCATTTCTCTTCTTTAACACCGTCATTTTTCATTATAACCTTTTGGCGGCTAAGTTTTTAACCACTGCAAGAGAGAATTTAATGTGTTAAGTGAAGGTAAACATGCACTTTACAATGAGATGGATTCAAGCTAGAGTTAAGAGTGAGTTTAGGTGGACGGTGTTAAAAATCGGAAAATTCGCATTCAGGGAAATGAGTGCTTTGTATTGAAGCGAAAATCGAAAAATTTTGGGTTTCCTGTCTCAAAATCATCTTCCTGGGAGTATTTTATGCGGGGAATTGATTGCGCGCATTTCTGAAGCTTGAAAGTGTTTATAGTACATGTTCGATTTTCACTTCAATATACTCTTATTTCCCTGAATCAGGGTCAAGGAAGCATTTTCAAGCTTCAGGAATGCGCGCAATCGATTCCCCGCATGAAATTACCCTTGGAAATATGATTTTGAAGGGAAAATTTCAAAATTTTTCCGATTGTCGCTTATACCTACATCTATTCCCTGAATCAGGGTCAGGGCAGGGCTATGCGCGCACAACCTTTTGAACCTGAGCTTATAAGCAGAGTTATACCCTTCAAAAATTGGCGTCAAAAATTCAATTTTCTAAACTTGTTCAAGCGTAATTTTTTCAGCTGTCATCCAAAATCCGTATTGAAATGAAGCGCCTCTTTTTTGCCATTTTCCCATTAAAAGCCGGAGATTTTCCACCCCGAGAGTGATCATTAGCGATGCGCTTTTTTGCCCATTTTTTATCCGCTGGCTCCACCATTGAATTTTCCGGTCCGACGAGTGCCGTTTCGCATAAAACTACCGTAGGCTATGTGTGTGTGTGGTGTGGCGGATTGAAATTAGGGTACGGACTTTAAAAGATGTGACGGGAAAGAGGGAGAAGAAACTAGGCTGGCTGACTTTGACTGGCTGGGTGGCTGCAAAAAAGCGTTTTTAGCTCAAAAATATGGGATTAAGATGGACTAGTTGCGGATGGACAGATAAAAATGAAGAAAAAATTGAAAAAAAGCGTAAAATTCAAAAAAAATTGAAGAATTAGTAGAAGAATGTTAGCATAGCCTAGTGGATAGCATCACAGACTTCGAGTTTGAAGACCCGGGTTCAATCCCGCTCGGAGCCAAATCTTTTTGCATCGTCCAAAATTGATGAAAATTTTTGTAAAAAATAGAAAAATCAATTTTTTATCTATTTTTACTTAAATCTTAATGTTTTTTAAAAATAGGCAAAAAATTGATTTTTCTATTTTTTACAAAAATTTTATGAAAAAATAATATCACCATCGTGTTTTTCGCATAAAATTACGTATAAGCAAAAATTTTCATCAATTTTGGACGAGCAAAAAGATTTGGCTCCGAACGGGATTGAACCCAGGTCTTCCAACTTGAAGTCTGTGATGCTATCCACTAGGCTATGCTTCCGGCGCTTTTTGGAACCTCTGAAACAGACTTTAAACTTCTTCAAAAAACCACAACGCCAATATTTTCTACCCCAACAAATATTCACATAAAAAGTGATTGATAATATTTTCGTGTGTTATATGTGTGTGTGCAGATGTTTCCTATGATCAAAAAAGCCCACACGAAAAGATTTGCGCGCCCGATAAAACCGGCATCAAACACATGTGCTAGCGCAATACCCTCAAGATTGGAAGAGACCTGACTATTTTTTTACGCTTATGACCAGCCTGAGGTTATGGGAGTCAGTCGTCTTGCGCAAGAGTCGTCGTTTTTGGACCAAGGAACAAGAAGAAAAAAATTATGATGACTGTTGCACATGTGGAAATTTTCGCGGGAAAATGAATATTGGAAAGAGAGAAAACAATATAAAGTATAAGCCCCCTCGATTTGTTGGATCTTTTTTTATAAATTTGGTTTTAATGGTGATCCTGATTTTCAGAGATTTCGTGTCAATACAAATTTATCCAGTGGTGTATTTAAGGGAACGACCCCGTAGTCTTAAACGATGTAATGTCTGTGCGTACTAACTGTTGTGATCCCCGATCGACCACTGGTTCCTCTTTGTAATTGAAGTGTTCCTCTTAGGATTTTCCCGATAAATACTGCAGTGGGAAAATCTTTTGGGTACAAGAGGGAATCGAACCCTTGCTATTCCGGTGATGGCAAACTCCTTGACAGCGCACCGGACCACTATATCATGGCGGACACAAGATGACCATGTCACTAATTTCGACCTTGAATTAGTACTAACCGCAAAAGTACGCAAAATCTTTTGGACGCAAGTTGGATCCGAACTTTGCTCGTGCATGTGAAGCCGAACTCCTTAGCAACGCACAGGACCACTATACCATGCCGGTCACTGATTGACTCACTATTGAATTTCGACCTTGTAGTACAGAAAAAGTAGTGCCGAAAAAAGTCTTCGCTTGCCCGTCTACAAACATCACAGGCGGATATTGGCTGGATTCGTGAGTCGTATTTCTGACTATAAACAAAGTCGATAAGGAAGCCGCCCGTCCGATCTGGCAAGTTAAGCAACGTTGAGTCCGCAGGTTCAATCCCCGGTCAACCCTTTTTTACCTTATCTCTTGATAATAGACTATAGCTGTCAACAACTTTTGGGATCGAGCCTGCGGGGCCCAACTTTGCTTAACTTGCCAGATCGGACAATCGGCTTCTATCCACTGCACTATAGAACGCCAACTTTTTACCTTATCTTTTGATAATAGTAGCTGTCAACAACTTTTTTTGAAATCTATTTCGCGTCATTTGTTCTAAAACTCCTCCAATTAAAAAAAAAATACTGTCCATCCAACTTTTTTGCGGACATAAAAGCTCGTAAAAAATCGACAAAAAATGGGTTGTCCATCTTGATCGGATCATCGTAAACTTTTTTTTCACCAGTCGACGGAAAAATGACTAATCATAAAAAAGTTTGAGAGGTTTTTCAAAATTTTTCCGAATTTTCAAATATAATTTTTTACAGGGTGAGCCAAAAAGACCGTACTTTGGTGAAAAATTTTGAAAATTTTTTTTCAAAAATCACTTATAAGAGGTATTTTCATGCGATTAAAAAAAATTTGAAAAATTTTCGCCAAAAAACGCAAAAGTACGGTTTTTTGGCTCACCCTGTAAGTAAAAAACTTTCAGTCCGAAATTTTTTTATAGCAAATTCGGGTCATGAGAACCTGTAATTTAGCATATTTCGGCAGAGTTTTTTCAAGTCAGTGAAGAGAAAAAAGCCGAAAAATACATTTCGTCGCGTAAAATGTGATCCGGATACAACAAATTTGAGGCAAGAAAAAAAATGAAAATTGGATGAAAAAATTCAAAAATTGATTTTCCACAAAAATGACATAAATGGGTTGTTAGAAAAGTTTTGAGCTTCTGCAGATTTCATCGAATCTTTATAAAAATGGAAGTTTTCTATGCGAGGAATCGATTGCGCGCATTACCGAACCGTGAAAATGCTTCCCTGATTCAGGGAAAATGAGGGGTGTATTGAAGCGAAAATGAACTAAATATCGGATTTTCGCCGGAAAACCAGCTTTCTAGGGTTTTTCTAGGCTGTGAACCGATTACACGCATTTTTAAGGTATGAAAAAATTATCCTGACACTGATTTAAGCTATTTTCAATATAAAAACTTTTAGGGGAATATACCCCTCGTATGGTAGCTTCCCGTGGTTAAAGTCAAAAAATTCCTTCAGATTCGTTTTCACCATGTCGAAAAACCCCCAGCATCAGTCGATTTGGAGAACTTTTTGAAAATTCGAATTTTTTATCCCTTGGTTTTGTTTAGGCTTAGGTTTAGGCTTAGTTTTAGGCTTAGTCTTAAGCTTAGTTTTAGGCTTAGGTTTAGTCTTGGGCTTAGGTTTAGGCTTAAACTTAGTCTTAGGGTTAGATTTAGGCTTAGGTTTAGACTTATGTTTAGGCTTAGTTTTAGGCTTAGGCTTAAGCTTAGGTTTAGGCTTAATTTTAGGCTTAGTTTTAGGCTTAGTTTTAGGCTTAGTCTTAAGCTTAGTCTTAGGCTTAAGCTTAGGCTTAGGCTTAGTTTTAGCTTGGGCTTATTCTTAGGCTTAGACAAGGCACATTGCCATATAAATATGGTAAATGCCATATTTTTGTGACATTTGCCAAGTTTTGCCATACTTAGCCATATTTTTGCCAAATTTTACCATATTTTAAGAAACACATATGGATACCTTGGGCTTAGGCTTAGACAAGGCTTAGTCTTATCTTTGGATTATGCAAGGCTTAGTCTTACCCCAAAGAGAAAAATTTTTAAAATTTTTCGCGACTCGACAATGCGCGCAATTGATTTCCCGCATAGAAAACCCTCACCCATATAAGTCATTTTTATAAAGATTCGATGAAATCTGCAAAAGCTGAAAACTTTCCTAACGACCCAATGTCAAAAATCAAGATTTTGTTTTTGGCCCTGATTTTCATGGTTTTCGTGCTAATACCCAAATTTTAAGAAAAAGTTTATGTGAACTCATAAATTTGATCAAAACATAAATTTGAAAAAAGGTTAAAAACCAGTCCTCCTTCATATTGTACACGTGTCAGGTTTTTTCCTGCGTGAGGTCCTTTTTAGGTTTTCCGCCTTTATTGTCAAAGAGTTCCGACTCGTCTGATAATCATTTAAGTTTATGGGGTTTTTACAATGTTTTCTGCGCAAAGAAATGTCGAAAAAACGTACGAAAAAACCTTGAATTTACAACATTTTTATTGTTTTTTCTTTGAAGAAAGATTTTTATCGGAAGAGAAACTTGGTGCTCGAAAAAATTTGCTTTAAAAAATTTCAAAATTGAAAAAATGATCATATAAAAATCTTGAGATCAATTCTTCTCGTATAGTCTGTTTCAAGAGAAGATAGCAAAATAGTTGGCATTGTGCAGTGGATAATGAAACCGCGTCCGATCGTCGCAGCTTCATGACGGCATCGAGACTTCATGAAGGCGTCATGACGGTTCGCGAGGTCATGACGGTTCGCGAGGTCATGACGGCGTCACGACATCATGACAGCGTATCGGCGTCATGATAGCATCGAGGCGTCACGTCTGCGTCGCGATGTCACGACGGCGTCATGACGGCATTGAGACGTCACGAAGGCGTCATGATGGCTTGCGACGTCATGACAGCGTATCGGCGTCATGACGGCATCGAGACATCACGAAGGCGTCATGATGACTCGAGACGTCACGACGGCATCGTGACATGAGAAAAAAATGGAATCCGAAAAATTGTAGCTAACAAATTTTGCACGTAAAAAGTGAAACATCTTTCCAACTAGAAAATTTCAATAGAAAACATGAAAAAAAAATTCACATGATTGCCTTGATCGCCAACTGACCACACATAATAACGAATACAAATAAAAATTCGCATAAAAAGCAAACACAACATCTATCTCGGATGAAGAAACCGAGACCGTCTCCCTCTCCCCATCCGTCTCGGTTTCCCAAAAACCGTTTTCTGGCGTCTTCGGCAAACATACAAAAACAAGACGCCTCGAGTCTCTCTCTCCTCCAGCTAGCGGTAGCCAAGAGAGGGAAATTTGTCGGTTTGTTGAAAAATTTCGACTGATTTGATTTTCTTGGAGTCGGGCTAGCGGTTTCCCTATTTTGTACATATTTGCTTTTTCTTCGATAAATAAAGAAAATGAGGAAGAGAAGAAGAATATTGTTATGAAAGAAACATTTATTATCGGAAATATTTTTTTCAATCGAAACGAGGGATATGCCTAAAAACTTACAGGGTGAACAAAAAAAAATACTTTTGCGTTTTTTTTAATTTCTCGATTTTCGCGTCAATACACCAACTCCATTCCCTGAATCAGGGTCAAGATAATTTTTTATGCTTAGAAAAGGTGAACAATTGATTTCCCGCATAAAATTACCATCATATGGATGCTTTCTGGGTGGAAATAGAAAATTTTTCGATTTTCGCTTCAATACATCAACTCCATTTCCTGAATCAGGGTCAAGGAAGCGTTTTCATGCTTCAGGAATGCGTGAAATCGATTCCCCGCATAACATTATCCCTATACCCACGGGATAGTCAAAAACCTCTATACTTACAGGGTAGCCAAAAACCGTATTTTTGCGTTTTTTTGGCGAAAAATTTTCAAAAATCGCATGAAAATACTTCTTATAGGTGATTTTTGAAAAAAATTTTTTGAAAAATTTTCACCAAAAAACGCAAAAGTACGATTTTTTTGGCTCACCCTGTAAAAATCCAAACAAGAATAAACATGAATAAACAGAAAATCAAGCTAGCGGACTCTCACAATGCTCAAAGTGACACACAGCTGTAAATTTTTTCGAGGAAGAGATGGTCAATGGAAAAATGTTGGCACAGTGCCGAAAACACCAACAACAACACATTTGCCCTTTGTTCTATTGGGGTGCGAAAAAAGTGGATCAAGAAAACGTGGATCCTCCTTATATAGCTTTTTTGATGCATCCCTGCGTGGTCGTATGGCGGGAAAATAATGATTAGTACTAACTTTTTTATTAGTTAATACTAATCTTTATTTTCCCACCATACGACCACGCAGGGATGCATAAAAAAAGCTGTATAAGAATCCACGTTTAACGAAAAGAAACGTGGATCCTTATATAGCTGTTTGATGCATCCCTGTGTGGTCGTATGGCGGGAAAATAAGGATTAGTACTAACTTTTTTTATTAGTTAGTACTAATCCTGATTTTCCCACCATACGACCACGCAGGGAACCATCAAAAAACTATATAAGAATCCACGTTTCTTTTCGTTTCAATGTACACGTTGCCTGATTCAAGAAAAAGTTCCGTGGTAGCCAAAAAAATTTCGACTATACTATCTAATAGATACAGGCTATAATATATTTTTTGTTAAAATTTCAATTTTTGTTGTCATTAACACGAAAACCCTGAAAATAAGTTAATAATTCAAAATTTTAAACTTTTTGTTGATTTATTTTTTATTTTTGACGGACATTAAGTTTTGTGCCAAAAATTTGTCTCTCCAACTGTGCTGATCGAAATCTAACCCAATTTTTCTTACTTCCGTTCGCATCAAATTTTTCAAGTCGAAAAATCTTATCGTGGCTCGAAAATCGTGGAAGATTCGTTCGAACTTTGATTAATGAGTGTCAAATTTGTGCTCAACTGTCCGGCTAAAAACGAGTGAAATTTTCGATTCGATGGATGAAAAAAGTCGGCCAAGAGAGTGTTTATGGATGATATGGGAGAGAGAGATGTTCTTGATCTTATCGAAAAATGAGGGAAATGGCAAAAATTTGGTGTGTCTTGTTTTGTTATACAGGGGTGGGCCAGAAAAAGTGGATTTTTTGTGAGCCGAAAATTTATCTTTATGCCAGAAATTGATTGCGCGCATTCCCGAAACATGAAATAGAAAATTTTTCAATTTTTGTGTCAATATACCAACTCCATTCCCTGAATCAGGATCAAGGTAATTTTTTCGTGCTTATAAAATGTGCGCAATCGATTCCCCGCATAGAATTAACCTCAGATGGATGCTTTCAGAACGAAAATAGAAATTTTTTCGATTTTCGCATCAATACACCGAATCCATTTTTCCCTGAATCAGGGTCAAGGAAGCGTTTTCATGAGTCGGGAATGAGGGAGATCGATTCCCCGCATAAAATTACCCCTATATGGGTCATTTTTAGCAAAAAATTTTCCGATCACAAAAAAATTTTTCCGGCCCAAAAATGCACTTTTTTGACTCACCCTGTATAATGGCCACGTGGTTCAGTGGTTAACAAGTCTATTCGTTGATAAAACGGGAAAAGTTCGAATGACGAAAATATTTTGCATGATTCAAGAAGTTTCAATAAAACTGGAGCAAATGATTTGAAAATGATCTATCAAGTTTTCTTCAACTTATTTCGGAGCTACTACAAAATAGGGGGCATTTAACGTGAAAAAATTTTCAAAATTTTTTTCTGGAAAGACCCCTTTAGGGGTAAAAACATGCGAGGAATCTGAATTTGACATTTTCGAGGCGAAAAACGCTTCCCTGATTCAGGGAAGACCTGTTATTGAAGCGAAAGATCGCATTTTTGCAGCTTTTTGCTTCAATACACAGGCCTTCCCTGAATCAGGGAAGCGTTTTTTCGCCTCGAAAATGTAAAATTCCCACATGTTTTTACCTCTAGAGGGGTCGAAAAAATTTTGAAAATTTTTTCACGTATTGTGTAGTAGCTCCTTTATTTCCACGGGGCATGATTTTTTTGGCGAAAATTTTATTCTGCTAGCAAGCCTGGGATACCACAAAAGTGCTATAGTTGGAATTTTTTTACTATCACGGAACTTTTTATTGAATCAGGCAATGTGTACATTGAAACGAAAAGAAACGACCACGCAGGGATGCTTCAAAAAAGCTATATAAGGATTCACGTTTCTTTTCGTTTCAATGTACACGTTGCCTGATTCAATAAAAAGTTCCGTGGTAGCCAAAAAAATTTTTCGACTATACTCGAATTGTTTTATTTTGACTATTTTTGAATATTATTTAAAATTTTAAAAAATCACCGGCAAAACAATATAAATCTGAATATATTACAGTGGCTTTAAGAAAAATGTCGGCTACTTGGCAAAATGGATAAGGAAGCCGCTCGTCCGATCTGGCAAGTTAAGCAACGTTGGGCCCACAGGTTCGAACCCACTAGGCAAAAATTTTGATTTACAAACAACTTCCCTTACAAAGAATGAAGCAAAAATTTTTTGCTCTAAGTAAAGTTTTTTGTAGATCAAAATTTTTACCCTAGTGGGATCGAACCTGAGGGCCTAACGTTGCTTAACTTGCCAGATCGGACGAGTGGCTTTCTTTTCCACTTCGCCAAGTAGCCAACATTTTTCGTAAAGCTAGCCATGAAAAACGCATTTTTTCATCTTCTTAATTTCAATCTTTCAACAAGGGTGAATCATGTTGAGCGTCTTGATCATCATTAGGCGGCCTAGAAATCTTGATAGTTAGCAATTCAGATTCTTCGCTAGAGTTCCTAGAAGTTGATGGTTGAAGTTCAGCGTCTTCTTGGTCGGCTGGAGTAAATAGATCTTCTTCTTTAGAACGTTCTTCTAAATGTGTGAACTCCAAATGCCCGGTTTCAGGATTTCGATTCAAGCTGAACGTACTCAATTTAGGAGTTTTACACGGAACAGCACCACGTGTATAGATGTTGGCCAAGGCATGTCGGAGCTAAAGATTTTGAAATTTTTGCGATTTTTCGATGTCTTGATATGTTCTACAGTAGTGAACAAAAGTAAGAAAACCGTTTTTTTGAAAAGTTGAATTTTTTGTGAAAAATAGGACAAGATTCTAGAAAAAAATTGAGATTTTTTCGACCCCCAAGCCTAATGTAATCCCCCGTACCTCTTTGAGAGCAACCACACCAACGAGTCGACCTCGGTGAGTCACATAGGCATGATTGAGACCAAGTAATGAAAATAGTGTATGCACTTTATACAGTGACGTGCCCAGTACCAACTGAAACGGAGCTGGATCAATTGCCACTTCATCCAAATCAATCGGCTTCCTCAACTGCATCGCTCTTTCAGCCAAGCTCGTTTGCTTCGGCGTCAACGCATCGGGTAACGTTTGCCGCCTTAATAAAGGTGCCAGCGGGCTGCTTTGCTCGTTGTGTTCTTCATGGAGTGGGCTAGTGGAGAGTAAAGTATGGCCACAGATATGCCGGTCGTTGAGTAGGATGGAGTTCAAATTGTTGAATGTAGAGCTTCTTCGAGTAAACGTGCCAAATAGCTCGGATGCAGCTCGACTAGAGCGTCGTCTGCTTTGGTTTCGGTTGTTAACGAACAGTAGTGATGGGTCAGGTCCAAGATGGTTCGTTAATAGATAGGAGAGGTATTTTCTAGCAACAGAGCCGAGGAGAATTTTTTCTTCTGAAAAATTATTAGTTCAAAAATTGAAAAATTCGCCAAAAATTGAAAATTTGACAAAAATAGAAAAATATTGTTCCACCCAAAAATCGTCGTGTTGCCCCTCAAAGAATGAACATATTTTTACCCAAAACAAAAAGTGCCTCCCCGTATCTGGGGTCTGTTGCTTAGTTCCGGAACCGGAAGTCGGATCCTGGAACCGGAGATCGGAAGTAAAAACTTCCGACTTCCGGTTTGGAAAATTGGCACTAAATTGGAACCGGAAGTTTTTACTTCCGATCTCCGGTTCCAACTTCCGGTTTCGGGATCCGATTTCCGGTTCCGGAACTAAGCAACGGGCCCCTGGAGTCTGGCTACGCTCCTGCTTTCCAAAAATTTTTCAATTTTTTATAAATTTTTCGATTTTGAGGAATTTGTCGACGACATCCCCGCATAGTTACGACACTAATTTATACCATGATTGGTGACCAAAGGGTACGAACGCAAGTGTGGTGTGGAAATTAACAACTCTCTGAGTTCTTTATAAGTGGTTTCTTTGGTGATATAGACCAAATCTTTCACCATTATTTGTTCGACTTTGAGCGTGTGCACACTAAATTTTGTTCGTTGTTTTTATTTGATTTACAAACCTAATCCTAGACGGAGGTAGTTCAGCTAAATGGGGATAATTCTTAATTTTGATGATACTTTCATAAATTGATGGCTGTAAGAAACTGCTAATAGCATTAGCTACCATTAAAGCTATCTAAAAACTTGCATATTATGTGAGGAAAAAATGGTAAGGCTGCGGCATTCAAGCATATCAAAAAAGTAGTCACAAAGTTGTCGAAAAATGTCTAACTTTGCCTGAATTTCAATAAAATCGTGTTTATTGAAACGATTGGTCATGAAGCATAAAATTTTATTGATTTTTTGCTTCTCGACCAATAAAATTTTATGCTTTATGACCAATCGTTTCAATAAACATGATTTTATTGAAATTCAGGCAAAGTTATATTTTTTGACAACTTTTTTGACATGCTTGAACGCATGTGTATTATAATGCATAATGGCAAGAAGCCCATGCCTAAGGCCTAAGGGTCGGCTCGCACATTCTATTGTACTGAACGCAAGAAAAAGTACGATAGCCCACAAGCTATCGTACGAAGTCATCGTACGGTCGTAAAATTACGAAAAAGTACGATGAAATTCGCCACAAGCTGTCGTACGTTCGTACGACGCAGTACGATGGCATCGTACGACAATACATTTTTTCTTACGAGGAGTCGTACAACATGTCATACGACGGCTCATCGTGCGAAGTATCGTATGGTCGTAAAATTACGAAAAAGTACGATGAGATTCGCCACAAGCTGTACGTTCGTACGACGCAGTACGAAAGTATCGTACGAAATTTGTCGTAGACAATACAGTTTTTTCTTATGAGGAGTCGTACGACACAAAAATGCATGTCGTACGATAAAAGTACGACGGCTCATCGTACGAATTTCGGCCATCGTACGAAATTTCATCGTACTCGTACGCTTGTGGCCATTTTGTCCGTCGTACGATTGTATTTTACACTCGTACGATGACTTTCGTACGATAACTTGTGCAGTTGCTTGTGGTTAGTATGATAGCTTGTGCCGACCCTAAGCTTATTGCCTAAACCTAAAGCCTAAGACTTTAAGCCTAAGGCCCCATTATGCATTTTGATGCGCATCCGCTCGAACGCAGCCTAACTACTTACCAACACCGGTAACAAAGCACACAATTGTCCAGTTGTTTCACATACGATAACTGCTATGGATAAAGAATGAGTGACAGCACCTGTATATGCAGCAGCACCTAAAAATTTTTATAGGTAAAAAATGTTAGTTGAAGGAGATTTGTTTTTACCTACAACCGCGTATAAACCTGGGTAAATTTGTGGGCCACCAGCGCCGCGGATCCCTTCTGGGAATAATAATACCATGATCTCGCCTATTATACGACCTCCACATGCACCAATCACGAATGAAGGAACAAAAATTCCGGCTGGGATGGCCAGAGAAATACAAATTGCAACAAGGAAGTACTAAATTCACAGGTTGTCTTCAAGGACCAGTCTCCACTCAGAAAAAAACATTATGAAAAAGTTATATATACTCGGAAAGTTCATGAAAAATGGAGCATGTTTTGTTTTTACGGTAACCTCTGAATCGTGATCGTTGCCGAGAAAATCGCGTTTGAAGTTGGCGATTTTTGAAAAATCTGTGTATTACAACGAAAACATGAACATAGTGAAAAATCGGCATAGACAAGAACGGGACGAATCAAAGGAACGAACAAAAATGGGACGGTGAAGGGAATTACAAGCACAATTGTCGTCCCGTTCTTGTCATCCCGTTCATGTGTTGTTGGAACGATCGTTCCATCCCGTTCTTGTCTATGTCGAAAAAAATTCGTCCCTGAGTCAATAAAATTTTGTGTATTGACGCGAAAATTAAAAATTTTTTTGTTTTTCGTCGACTTACGAAAACTGCCAAAAAATGTTGACAAAAAACTTTTATTGATTCAGGGACGAACTGCGCTCATGTTTTCGTTGTAATATACAGAGATTTCAAAAATCGCCAAATTCAAACGCGATTTTCTCGAAGGGCTACAACGATTTAGAGGTTGTCGTAAAAACAAAAAATGCTCCATTTTTCATGAACTTTCCGAATATATAAAACTTTTTCATAGTGTTTTTTTCCAAGTGGAGACTGTCCCTGTAAATTTTCAAGTAGAAGATTTTTTCTACTCACGTTTACAAATAAATATCCCAATAAAGTCGGCAAAACTAGATTCGAATTGTCACTATTATCAACAGTCCATCTATAAACAATATCATCCGAGCAACCGGTCCATGTTAGGTTGTGTAAAGACATGGTGCAATTGCTAATAAAATCGCTTAAAGTTTCTCGGAAAGTGTACTAAAAATATGCTCCATTCGTTTTGATATGAACAAAAAGTGCAAAGCCTGTTTCACGGAGAAGCGCCGTAAGCATAGCCTAGTGGATAGCATCACAGACTTCGAGTTTGAAGACCCGGGTTCAATCTCTCTCTCACTCCAAATCTTTTTGCATCGTCCAAAATTGATGAAAATTTTTGCCTAGGGGTAATTTGATGCGAAAAACACGATGGCGATATTATTTTTTCCTGAAAATTTTTGTAAAAAATAGAAAAATAATTTTTTACCTATTTTTACTTGAATCTTGATGTTTTTCAAAAAATTGATTTTTCTAATTTTTACAAAAATTTCATGAAAAAATCATATCACCATCGTGTTTTTCGCATAAAATTACTCCTAGGCAAAAATTTTCATCAATTTTGGACGATGCAAAAAAAGATTAGGCTCCGAGCGGGATTGAACCCGTGTCTTCAAACTCGAATTCTATGATGCTATCCACTAGGCTATGGCGATTTTTGGAATCCACCGTGAAACAGACTTTATATAGCCCACTTTTCCGGCAATGTATTTCCCGAATCCATCGGGATACGTGATGACGCCAACCAAAATTGCCATAAAGATGGTGAAGACAACATTTTTGTTGCCAAAAATTGCTTTATACGTTCGATTTCTTTTCCTAAAGAACGTGATTCGTCGATGTATGAGGACAAATAGTGCACCAAATATTCCGCTCAATATGCTAAAAAAATGAAAATTTAAAGGGGGTAAAACTTTGCAGCAGCATCTCCGAAAAAATTTTTTTGAATTTTTGCAAAAATAGCTTATTCTAGGGGTAATTTTATGCGGAAAATCGATTGCGCTCATTCCCGAAGCTTGAAAAAAAGGCTTCCTTGACCCTGATTCAGGGAAATAAGAGTGTATATTGAAGAGAATTTTCATATCTTCGCTTCAATACACACTCTTATTTCCCTGAATCAGGGTCAGAGAAGAATTTTCCAGCTTCGGTTTTTTCAAGCCATGTCGAGACGAATTCGAAATTCCGTCCCGAATTCGTGACTCAGTTTGAGATGGCGTCTCGAATTCATCTAGACCTCGTTTGAATTAGCTGGAGTATTGACACGAAAATCCTGAATTTTACATTTTTTTACAAATACGCTTAATTATTGGATGTATTAACAAATCAAGATGGGATTCTTTATAGTTCGACGAGACGAACAAAACGACACGAAATTTATCCAATTTGATAATTGTTTTGGGTTATTGAAACGAAAACCCTGAATCAGGGTTTTCGTTTCAATAACCCAAAACAATTATCAAATTGGATAAATTTGTGTTCGTCTCATCGAGCTATAAAGCATGCCGTCTTTGTTTTTGAAATACACCCAATAATTAAGCATATTTTTAAACAATGTAAAATTCAGGCTTTTCGTGTCAATACTCCAACTAATTCAAACGAGGTCGAGACGAATTCGAGACGCCGTCTCGACTTGAATCACGTTTAGCGTCTCGACCCCCTGTTCGAGACGTTTAGCGCACAGCCTTAGGCAATTAAAAAAAGTTACCCAATTAAAATAAACACCGGGATTTCTTCAATAAGAAAAACTTCATTCGGAAAACTTGTTTGAAAATATGCCATTATTGTACCAGCTACAAAAAATATAAAAAATTTTTTTTGAAAATTTCTCAAATTTCCCAACCAATATGTGGAGGTATGATAACAGCATTTGCAAATCGAAACAATAGTGCACTACAGGTTGTAGCAAAGAAGGAACGCCAATAATTTTTCACCGCAAAATATTTATGCGTTGATTCGATGCCATACAAGACAGCTAAAAATAGTTTGATTTGTAGGCATGCATCCCTGCGTGGTCGTATGATGGGAAAATAAGAATTAGTACTAATCCTTATTTTCCCGCTACAACTACTACTAACTACTCTACTAACTACAACTACTACTACAACTACTAACAACAACTACTACTAACTACAACAACAACTACTACTAACTACAACAACTACTAACTACAACTACTACTACAACTACTAACTACAACAACTACTACCACTAACTACAACTACTACTACAAACTACAACAACTACTTCTAACTACAACAACTACTACTAACTACAACAACTACTACTAACTACTAATACTAGTTAGTACTAATCCTGATTTTCCCGCCATACGGCCACGCAAAGATGCATCAAAAAAGCTATATAAGGATCCACTTTTCTTTTCGTTTCAATGTACGTTGCCTGATAAAAAGTTTCGTGGTAGCAAAAAAATTTTTCGACTATAATGTTTACCTCCAGCAGGCGCACTAAAAGTACAGGCTATACCAACAGCACAGCCTGAAGATAAAATTTGCAGCTCTCTACTTTCATTCGAGAAAAAGGCATTGTTTTGCCATGGTTTGGTCATTTTGGACAATAGAGTTCCCACAATAGCACCCATGTGCACAAATGGACCCTAAACTTGGAAATTTTTTTGAAAATTGAAAAAGACAACAGCAGCACACCTCTTTTCCAACCGGTAGCCCACTTCCTAGAGTGAATGTTAGACCAATAACTTTTGCAATTAGTGTTCGAAACGTGAGATAGTTTTGAAGCATGAACCCGTTCATGATGACTTTGACTTCTGGCTAAAATCCAATTGTTTAATTTTTTTTTGAAAATTTTTTGAAACTATACAATTCCAGAACCGATAGCTTGGACAGCAATATATTTACATGCTAGAGCAGCTAGCGTAACAAAAAACGTTAGATAGCCAACCCAGGCAGCAAACCCGACTATGAGATCATATTCTTTGGAAAGTTCATACAGCTGCACGCGGACTAAAATTTTGATGAAAATTTATTGATTTTTTTAAATCGACGTTTTACTGTAGTGTCCTTTTTTGAACGAAATGTTCCATCTCGTTCTTGTCTATGCCCAGAAAAGCTATGGGGTCCGGACCAGGGTTGAACCGCTACCGATATTTCGGTAGTGGTAATGACGGTAAATCGGTAATTTTCGGGATACCGGAATTTCGGTAGCGGTATCCGGTAATTTTTTCCATCCGTTAAGTTTTCGGTAGCGGTATCCGGTAATTTTTTCCATCCGGTTCAGCCCTGGTCCGGACCCCAAAATTTTTTCTGTAAATTCAATGTCTTACAGTGGTTGAGATACTCGTAAGTGACATCAACTGAGATCGATAAAATAGCCGTAAGGAATCCGAGCATAGCGGACAGAAACCAGTCCTCGACGAAGAAATGGACCACATTTTGCCAATGTCCTAAAAATTTCCGAAAATTTTTAACCTTTGGGCTGCGTTTGAGCATGTCGAAAAAGTTGTTACAAAGTTGTCAAAAAATGTCTAACTTTGCCTGAATTTCAATCAAATCGTGTTTATTGAAACGATTGGTCATAAAGCATAAAATTAGGCAACAAATTTTATGCTTCATGATCAGTGTTGTCCCGTGTACACATGTGTTTGTGTACACATGTATTGTGTACACACGAGCGAAATCTTCGTAGGAATTGAATTTGAATTTATTTTCTTTATAGATTTGTTATTCACGACAAAAGAAAATTTTGGATCAATGTGTTCAACTCACGAGTACTCATGTGTACACGTGTGTACACAGTGTGTACACATGTGTTTGTGTACATGTGTGTTGTGTACACAATGTGTACACAAACACATGTGTACTCATGTGTACAGGGGACAACACTGTTCATGATCAATTGTTTCAATAAACACGATTTGATTGAAATTCAGGCAAAGGTAGACATTTTTTGACAGCCTTAGCCTTATTAGTAGATTTGTATAACCTTAAAGGGGGTAGGGACTAATCTCCGAAAAAATTTTTTTGCCAAAACAGCCTATATAGGGGTAAAATCATGCGAAAAATCGATTGCGCGCATTCCCGAAGCGTGAAAATGCTTCCTTGATCCTGATTCAGGGAAATAGATGTGTGTGTATTGAAGCGAAAACCGAAAATTTTTGAAAATTTCCCCTCCAAATCATATTTCTGGGGGGTAATTTCATGCGGGGAATCGATTGCGCGCATTCCCGAGGCTTGAAAACGCTTCCCTGATTCAAGGAAATTAGTACATGTTGGATTTTCGCTTCAATACGCACACTTATTTTCCTGAATCAGGGAATCGTTTTCACGTTTCGGCAATGCGCGCAATCGATTTTTCGCATGAAATTATCCCCAGAAATATGATTTTGAGGGAGAAATTTCAAAATTGTTCGATTTTCGCTTCAATACACACACTTATTTCCCTGAATCAGGGAAGCGTTTTCAATCTTCGGAAATGCGCGCAATTGATTTTTCGCATGATTTTACTCCTATATAGGCTGTTTTGGCAAAAAAAAATTTTCGGAGATTAGTTCGTGATCCTTACCCCTCCCCTTTAAAAATATAAGAATTCATTCGAAAGCATACTTTTAAGATCCGATGACTTGAACAAAAAGTTCTTTGGACATTGAGAAAAAATGGCAAATCTCTGGGATTTTTTTCCAGGTCGAAAATTTTCACGTGATTCAAAGCCCGGAAGTATAGGTCTTTTATCACCGT
>OZJO01000118.1:0-10564 GCA_900406225.1 Acrobeloides nanus
AAAAAAATAAGGGCTTCTTTATTAAAATCGTTGAAAAAATAAGGTTTTGTAGTAAAATTTGTTTAAAAAAAGAATGGACCTTTCAAAATAAGGATAAATCTGATTAATAAGGACACTTGGTATCCCTGGGGTAAGGTTTGTTACACTTTTTTGAATTCCACAGAAATTAAAATTTTTATAAGAGAAACCTTTTATGATTTTCTGAATTTTTAACTTCGTATTGAAATTTTATGTACAAAACATACGAAATTATCTATTATTGAATTATTTATTTTTCTTAATTTTCTATTTACAGTGCCGTGATAGTAGAGAATTAATAGATGTTTGCCAGAAGATTTGTTCATATTTGCAAAATACAGACAATGATTGGAATCGAAGAGTTGACAGAGTGAGTTTTTAAAAAATGCAGGCACTATTACTTTTTTCACGTTTATTTTCACGCGTACTTACTTTGTTCATGTTTTTTATTTGAGTTTTTTTCTCAAAAATTGCATTTTGATTTTTTCACTCAGCAGGATTTATACTTGCCGCGCCATGCGGCATCAAAATTCAATTTTTGAGGAAAAAAATCGAAAAAACGTGAAAAAAATAAGCGTGAAACACCAAATACGTATTAGTGCCAAAATGTAATGATTAACCAGGAATACGGAAAACATTTTTCCAAAATCAGCAAATCTGACTTCAAAAATCAGATTTTAAGAGAGCAAAATGCTAATTTTTCATTATATTTATTATAAATTTGACAAAATTTCGCATCTCAAAAATCAGATTTGACATTGAAAAATCAAATTTTACCACGTTTGATACCTCAAAATCAGCATTTCCTGAAAAATCAGCAGACTTGGCACCCCTGTGATTAACCTTTTATTTTTTAGTTGAAGGAAATGCGTGGTTTACTTATAGGTGGAATGCATAGGCGCGACGATTTTATCAATAATTGNCTGAAAAATCAGCAGACTTGGCACCCCTGTGATTAACCTTTTATTTTTTAGTTGAAGGAAATGCGTGGTTTACTTATAGGTGGAATGCATAGGCGCGACGATTTTATCAATAATTGTTTGCCATTGTTTGAAGATCCACTTGTTGAATCAGTTAAAGATTTAAGATCATCGGTGTGTCGTGAAGCATGTGTCACCACTGCGTAAGTTTATATAGGATCAAAGCAGTAGTGTATACAGGGGGCAGGTCTAGGAGAAAAAATAACAGCAGATTTTTGTTCAGCACATAGAGAACCCTAGAAATAACGAAAATTTTACCAAAAATTGACTTTATAGTCAAATATCAACATTTAAAAAAAGTGATTATGAACTTTTAACGCTGTGGATTTACGTTTATTACTAATAACTTTTACGCTTGATTTATTTTTGTTTTTAAGTTATTATGCTGAAATGTTCAATGAAAAATTTTCAAAGATTTGCGAATCTTTACTACCTATAACAATGAACCTTATGCAAAATAGTGCAAAAGTTATGGCATCGTCCGGCATTAATGCCAATATGTATTTTGCTAAGGTAAGTAAATTCTTTTTCAATTACAATATTTTGTCTCATTTAGTATGTTCGCCATCCAAAAATTCTTGCAATTATTGTCACTTACGTGACGCATAAATCGAAAGAACTTCGAAGGTAATTTTGTTGTTATATGCTTTTTTCAATGAAATTTTATTAGGAACACTCAAAATCTGTTGAAGATTATAATAGAGAACTGGGGCGAAATTTTGGAAAGGCACATGCCAACTCTCGTTCAAGCTGTTCGTGCTGGAATTTATGATGCGGATGTAGAAACTCGCAATCGAGCTCGTGAAGCATTTAATGTGTTGCAGTCGAACTTTCCTTCAGAAGCGGATCGTCTTTTTCAGGTAATTCGGTTGATTTTTCCACCGAGGCTTGTTGATGGAGAAACGTCTTTTCAAACCAAGTACTAGTACTTTTTTGCAACTTTATGACTCCATAGCTCAAAAAATTTATCCAATAAATCAAGCGACTATTATATTCGATTTCACATTTTTTTCTAACTTTTGAGCTAGGTCTCGAAAAAATCTGAGTTTGTCAAACCTTGAAAGTTCCTTGTAAGTGCATCGACGTTCTCTTATCTCAATGGCTCTCTTTAGGGCCACATTTTGAACAAGAATTACACGTTATACTATTAAACTTTGTTTTTACGCTTCGTGACGTTTTTTGAATTTCTCATTAAAAATTACGTTAAAGGAATCATTTTCCGGAAAAAAATTTCAATTTTTTCTTATCATCATTGGGGCCTTTATACTTGAATAGCCCCGCAGATCTTTTATGTGAAAGCAAGATTAAAGTTATAGANGAATCATTTTCCGGAAAAAAATTTCAATTTTTTCTTATCATCATTGGGGCCTTTATACTTGAATAGCCCCGCAGATCTTTTATGTGAAAGCAAGATTAAAGTTATAGATAATTAATTTTTAGACCATTGAACCTAACAAACAACGGATGCTTTCGGGTATTACAAGCACAGCTTCTTCTACTCATTCCATCAATAATGATAGAGGTGACCATTTGCCATCTGCAAACCGTGGAATCTATGCGTTTAATGCCCAGAACGGTTGGTTGATTACGCTCTTAAATTAAGTCACGAATTTTTAGCATACTTGGCGAATCGTTCTACTAGTGAATTAAACCCACTAACTGTTCGTCGTATGCAGCAACCAAACATGAAGTCTCGTGGGATTCAGCCGCTTATTCGACCATCGGGTAAGCATAGGTGTTCACGCACCCGGGGAGGTGATCAATTTACGCGATTGTTTCTGCAAAAATGACTTTCAGGTCTCAAATACGAAGTTAATCATAGAAAAATGGTTATAAAATTTTAAAAACAATTGATGGAAATTTAACTTCGGGAATGGGTACAATCGATTTTTCGCATAAAATTTCCCTTATGTGATCATTTTTAGGATTTTTGAAAAAAAATTTCAGGTCGAAAAAACGTGAAAAAATCGTTCAAATTCCGGTTGTTATACATTCTGTACTATGATTAAAAAATGATTTTAGCACAAATGCGAACCCCAATTAAAGCAATGACTCCTGCTCCATCTTATTCGAATACTCGCAGCCCCGGAATAAAAGCGACATCAATTACGCCACATATGTCAAGACAACTATCGAATAATGTTCCAAGTAGTAGCAAATCCGCATCTCAGCGTAAGTACTCAATCTTCGGTGCAAAGTAACATCCACGAATTTTAGCTGGAAGTCGCAGTGGATCACCTACTCGTATGCGTTTACCAAAGCAAATTTCCACGAATCGTGCAATAAATGGGAGCTCTGGAAATCAAGGTAATTTTTCATATGCTTTTTCGCTAGATAATAGATTGCTTAGGGGGTATATTTTTGACATGATGTGTGATATTTCAGTAAGGGCAATGAAATTTAATTCAGAGTATAGTGCTGAAGCGGAATTGAAAAAAAGGTTAAGATTTGAACTTTTCATAGCTTAAAAATAATGATGCTTGAATTGTTCAAAAACCCTATAATTTTTATTCGAATTTTGTTTCAGGATTAGGCATGTGCATGATTAAATTTTTGACGAATTTTTCAATCTTTAATGAATTTTTCTCCCTAACTTCGTCGTAATGGGCCGAAAATTAGAGACCAACTTTGTATTTTGGACCCGAAAATCTTTTTTTGCCTCGTTTTTATGAAAAAAGTGCAAAACTTTACAAAATTTATGAAGTTGTTAAGCTAAATTATGAAGTTATTATAATTCCTTCAATTTTCTTTATTTTATAATCATTTTCCTATGACTATAACCTTCGTATTGGGGGCTCGAAAGCCATTTTTTACAGGAACAACCTGTTAAATCGACCTCCTCACCCCGGGCCCATGAACACCTATGGAACTAGGGAATATTAAAGGTCCATTTTACACAATACTGCAAAACACTGATTAAACACTTTTTCAATAACTGATTTTTCGCAATGCCAAAACGAACCCGACAGAACAGATTTCGTTCGGCTGGTGCAGCAAGCCATTAATATTGCTTATATTTTTTGTTAGTTTTTGTCTTTGATAACCGTGTTTTTGTCTTATGTTTTAACTGTCCTTGTTAGAATTTCAAGCTGTTTGTTCTTTTTCCTATAAACTTTTAATGTTTCTAATCAAAAACTTTACTGAATAATACGGAAAAGTTAAAGGGGGTGACATTTGTGGCCTAATCCAAGAAAAATTTTTCTAAAAAGATCATTGTTAGGGGTAGAATCATGCGAGAAATCGATTGCGCGCATCGCTGAAGCGTGAAAATGCTTCCCTGACCCTGATTCAGGGAAAAATTGGGTTTTTGAACATGACAATTTTCGCTTCAATAACACAATTTTTTCCTGAATCAGCATCAGGGTAGCATTTTTACGCTTCGGCGATGCGCGCAATCGATTTCTCGCATGATTTTATCTCTAAAAATGGTCTTTTTAGAAAAAAATTTTCTTGGATTAGGCCATAAATGTCATCTTCTTTATAAATATTCTGTTGAAAATTTCTATTATGATTAGTTATAAAATTTGACTCAAATTGTTAAATTTTTAAAAACTTATCTAATCGAGACACCTTTATAGGAGGGAACGAAAATTGATATAGGGGGAAAATTTTTTTGCACATGGGGGTTATGCAAAACAACTTTTGGTACTCCTAAGGATTAACTGCTAGATCCCAGTTAAAGTGCTTTTTATTTAAGAAATTTTCAACAATATTTCTTAATACTGCATGAAGATATAAATTTTCTTTTGCATGTTAATATCAACATTTGTTTGTAAAATGCATACCTATTGCTTTTTTGCTTATGTTTATTCGGGAATATTAATTTCTATGCAATAATAAACTTAACACTCACATTTCTTAACAAATAAATATTTATAAGACACATTTGTGCCCCTTAAAATTCTGACGAAATAGGTAAACATTCTATAAATAGAGTAGCGTAACATAAATTTTTTGGGGTTTGTAAGTAGAAAATATAAGTGTACCTCGTTTGGATTTTTTGCATTTTTGGATTATACAAAATTATTTTTTTGATATAAATATCATATTCCGTCCATTGTTCTAATTTGGCTAGGCCATCTATAAATGCGGAATGAGGGATTGTAACTAATGATTTTACTTGGTTTGTTTTAGCTCTGAACTTCAACCAACATGCAGAAGAGGATCTGAATAAAGTTGTGAAGAAGCTTGTAAGTTATCAATCTTTTATTTTTATCACAGGGTACCCCAAAAAGGGCGATTTTGCGCGCATTTTTTCATGCTTTTTAATTTTCATCAAGATACCCTATAGGGATTTTTCTATGCGACGAATCGATTGCGCTCATTACCGGACATTGAAAATGCTTCCTTGATTCAGGGAAGAGATGCGTGTATTGAAGCAAAAATAGGCTAATACAGGACGAGGGAAGTGTTTTCAAGGTTCTTCGATGTGCGCAATCGGTTCTTCGCAGAAAAATACTTATAGGGTTATTTTGTGTAAATTAGAAAAAATCGCAAATTTGACCTTTTTATTGGGGCACCCTGTACTTGCTTATTATAGAAAAATGTGACTATGGAACGAAACCGCTTTATGCAGCCAAATATTGTGAGAACGGAACAAGCCAAGAATGTGAATACACCATTAAAGGATTATCGAAATATCAATCAGAGTATGCGTAATTTTTAATAGTTTTTTTGAAATTTCGAAAATTTTCCGGAAAATTAAATTTAAATTTTTTTAACATGTATTTTAGTGGAATACAACGCCGATAAAATGAATTCTCGCATGCCGAAAACGCCAATTGGTTCAACTCGTACACCACTTTACTCTAATGGACATAATGCTAATTCGTTAAGCTCTGGCGTTGTTACTACGACTTCCGGGTCCTCTATATCAACAGATCAAGAATCGCTCCAGGTAAATTTTATTTTTGGATAACATATCTTTTTGAAAATTTGTCGAATCAATTGTTTTTCATAAGATTTATGAGACGATGTCTCAAAATTTCGGACCGTTCTCGAACTCACTTAGGAAGGAGTTAGATCGAAAATAGTGCTTTTTGGAACTCAAAAATGCGAAAATTGCTCTTTCTCCAAAACTACGCTGTTTTGACTAGGAGTTGTATAGACAAAAAATGAAGTAGAATTCACCAGCTTTCCAACGACACCAAAATCAATTGGATATGGATTTAGCTGGCCGGAGATATGTCCATTTGAAGTTTGACCTAAATTTCAAAAGGCCGACAGGGGTACCAAAAAGTCGAATTCAAAAACGGACTTCAGATTCGTGTTCAGCGACCCCCAAATACCTAGGGTATATCATGGTTTCAAAAATTGAATCAAAATTACTATAGCCACCCAGGGTTCGAGACTTTTGGATACACTAAAGTTTGCGTAATTTAGCTTCTCGTCGATAACAAACAAGCTCTGAGTAGAAATATAGAAGATCAGAAGAAAGTTCTTCAGAAAATTTGTGAATCATTTAACTTGGAAGAGAAAGAATCCATGCAAGTTTCATACTTTAAATCTGATATAAGTTTACTTTTAGAGATAACGTTGAAATTGATGCGACTTTGGCTCTTTTATCGAGTATTTGCCATGATCATGTGATTTCATTGTCTGTTTGGGAGCAGGTATTTTTTCAGGGTTAGATTTTCGGATCGAAATATATGCATAAGAGCCTCTTTTTTATTCTCATCGAGGGCAAAGATAGTTACAGGGTGTTCCAGAAAAAACCGCCATTTTCAGAATTTGTTCAAATCAGTATTTTGAGCATATCTTTTGAATCTTTAATGATTATCAGTTGATCTTGATACTATTGGATGGATAGCTTAAACTCCTAAAAATCCAACGGTACCAAGATCATTGGTTATACTTTAAAGGTTCAAAAGAAAAATGATTTGAAAAAATACTGAAAATGGCGGTTTTTTTTTGGAACATCCTGTCTTTTTCGGTTTTTTGGTCATTGTAAAGCATGAAAGGGTATAGACGTCCCTCAGTAAGTTCTACGAAATTCGATTTATTTTTAGTTCTTTGATTCAATCTTCTATCTACTCTTGAAAATGATTGATAAGCGTGCAACAGTCGAATTGAAAACGAAGCTGAATGCATTTCGCGCACTAAAAGATATGGCGGCTATGAGACCGGAACGCTTGTTAGAAAGGAAAGAGCTCACTATTATTAGTATCATTAATGCAAATGAGAAGGACAACACTCAGGTAGTTTTTTCGTAATTGATTGAAAAAAGATTTTCTTTTGTTTAGATTTCGCGTGCCGCTGAAGAGACAGGAGCTTTTATTGCTAGCAGATTACCCAGCCATACATGCTTTGAAATTTTCCTTTCGTTAGTCGATCCTTCCGCCAAATCGGCCGAGGAACTCACTATTGCGACCAAGATTCTGACCCGTGTTATTGAATCGATTCCACCGAATGAAGTCGCCAAATATGTACCACGAATTGTACCAGCTATGGCAAAGGTTTTTTTTGTTTTAGGGAAGGAATAGATGTTCTTTTTGTTTGAATGCTTTTTTTCATGCAATGTACAAATATTTTGGGGCTATTCAAGTCTGTACGTGAAATGACGTGAGAAAAAATTGAAAATTTTTCGAGAAAATAATCCCTTTAGCATAATTTTTAACGAGGAATATTCCCAATATTTTAAGTGCTATGAACACACAGAATCAATAGTGCGACGTTCTGCAATTATCTGCTTAGTGGCAGTCAGTTCTGCAGCTGGTATGGAAAGTTTGAAGCCGCATCTTAATGCCTCGACAGTAAGCCCCTTTATTTTGAGAAAAAACTTGTAATGAATTTAGATGAAACTAGTTGAAGTATATCGTCAAAAGATTACGAAATCGTCGGCAAAGTAATGATGAACCATGTAATGATGAAAATCTATGAAGCTTTTTACAATTTGCCTTTATTAAATTATTGTATTGTTTGCTTTTTGTTGACTTAGGAAATCCCTTATTCTGTATTCTAAACCTGTAATTTTTGTTCACGTTGATCCTTTTTATTATACTTGTGACTATTTTTTATTGCTGAAAATAAAATGCTACACTTGAATATAAAAATACAAACATTTACCCAGGGATGCCAAGAACATTTTTTCAAAATCTAACTCATATAATTTTTGTTTCACGTAAAATTGCGCTGAATTTACTACCATTTTGGCTTAAAAATGCAAATCTCATCAAATTAACTCAGAGCAACGGTAGACATTTTTGATGCTTTTAAGACAAAAATTTTAAGAAAACAATCCGAAAAAAATTTCTGAAGTTTGACAATAAACGGATTCGATAGTAGTGGTCCTGGATTTCAGGGATGATGGGAAGTTAGCTTCAATACAAATTTCAGTTTGAACAATTTTGTTTCGCTTTAAAAAAAATTTCAAGAACAAACCTGAATCTCTCATACAGGACAAATCTGATTCGCCCGCATATTCAGATTCACCCATGCATTATGTTAAAAAATACAAAGACGTCAACATTTATTATAGATTCAATAAACTACACAAAAATTCATGATTTATTCACGAATACATATAATGCAATAAAATAAAAGAAAGATATAATAATTTAAAAGTTCAGATGAAGGAAATTTATTTCATTGGAGTCATTGAAGAAGCACCTAAAATTTCAAGTATACCAACATTAAAGGGGAGGGGCCGATTGAGGCTTATTCAAAAAATGTTCTTATTTTCATTCTTTTGACCTGCTTTAACCCCATTCTTACCATACCTATTTTTGTTGATTCAAATTTAGTTGATTAAAGCTTTGGTTTTCAGGTTGTGTAAGAAATGGCTGATTTGCTGCTTTCAAAGCTTGATTGTGCTGTAAAGATTGTAAATGTGCCAAAAAATTCAAGCTGGAGGGAGTAGAACCGGCTTGTTTTGAAATATAATTGTATAATGATGGGCCCATGTTCGCAGTAGAAACGAGGTTATTGGGTAGTTTAATAGGCGGTGTTTGAGTTGAATTTATAGTCGATGATAAATTATTAGTTAGCAAATTACTAGAGTTTGGTGATTGGTTGAATGAGTTTGCTTTCGAGTTGACTATTTGAGCTTGGCTTGTGCTGAGTTTCTGCGATTCGAATTTGTGGGAAGATAAACCCACAGGCGTTGTAGTGGCCAAGATATTGGCTGATGGTATACCAGCATTCAATTTTTGACTAGATGAGGTAGCAATTTCGGATGTAATCAGTTGTGACGCACTACTTGTGCATCTTAATTGATTGGGTAAATTAGTCTTTGGCGAAAGAGTATGACTTGTATTGAATTTTTGGTTGTGCAATTCTGGTGAGAATATGGGAATCGGTAATGAAGATGTAGTAGTTTCCAGATTATGAGCCGATGTTGTACTAGAATTTGGGACTTGAGCAGCCAAATTAACGTTTTTGCGACCGACCAGTTGAGGTGAATTGCTTATAGATAATATCTGNGTTTCCAGATTATGAGCCGATGTTGTACTAGAATTTGGGACTTGAGCAGCCAAATTAACGTTTTTGCGACCGACCAGTTGAGGTGAATTGCTTATAGATAATATCTGAGTACCTAATTGTTGTGTTGAAGATGGTGTTGGAAACGAATTAGTTAGAGAAGCCAAATTTGTAGAGACTGGATATTGGCTGGATGGAGTAGTCGATTTAGGAGTGATTTGATAAAGATGTTCTGTGCTTAATTTGTGTGCCGTCTTCTGTATAGGAGAATTATTGGTGCTTAATGTTGTCGCAATAGAAATGGGTGAAGGCTTGTTGAGATTGTTGTTCACTACTGCTTTTGTCAACGATGCTTGAGAAGATACTGTTGAGGCAACATTTTGTGAATGTTCGATTTTTTGAACTAAAAGATTATTTATACCTAATGATGTGTAATTCCTCATAATCTTAATTTTCTATAGGATTGTTGTTGAGGCTCTAAGGCGTTTGGTTGGCGCAAAAAAGAGCAAAAATCATAGAAAAAATAAAATAAAAATCCCTATACAAGTTTAATCTAATTTCTTATGCTCCCTGAAATTGAATTTTGGTCAAAAAATCGAATTTTATCCAAAAAATCGAACAGTATGACCTCTAAAGTTCGTATATGCGATCTAAATTTAATATAATTTGTTGAATATTTATCTGAAAATCATCGTCTGGGGTTAATTTTATACGGGGAATCGATAGAGCGCATTTTCAAACCATGAAAAATTTTATCTGACCCTGATCAGGCAAAATTTGCTTCATACATCACAACCTTTTCTGATTAAAAGCCAATTTCTGTAATTTTCGACCTTTTCTTTAAAAATCTCTGCACAGGCCAAAAATAAAAGTTCTCAGAATTTTTTGAAACGTCGATATTTCCTAGGTTTTCGACCATGCTGAATCCAAAAATGTAAAAATTTTGACACCGAGATCACAAAAATTTCGAGATTCGGACCCCTGCCCTTTTCAATTTTTAAAAGTCGAGTCATTGGGCTTGTTTGGCCGATTTCTCGCGTTCTATCCATCCTAATGAAATGGTTTTGGTATCGTTAGAAAGCTGGGATGTAGAGCTTCATTTTTTGTAAAGACACCTAGGCATCGTTCTTGGGTGAATAAAAAGATTG
>OZJO01000119.1:0-11648 GCA_900406225.1 Acrobeloides nanus
GTCGAATTGGAATTTACTTCCAAAGCAAAAAGTGGTTGCCCCAACGTGAACTTTCTTTTCCACTTTTCAACAAAAATTCGGTTCAAAAGTGGACTGGTCCTTTAAGCTTTAGATTTGTGATTTTTTATATCTTGTTTGGCTTTGTGTTACGTATGATCACAATTTGTGAAATTTTTTTTAGCATTTATTGAGTACGTGCAATGCACTCTATTTTTTTACAATAAATAACTGGAAATAAATATTTGTGAAAGAAAAAATGATTTTGAAACAAATAAGAATACACAGGAAATCAGTATTTTCAACATAAAACAAATATAAATAGGGCATCAGTTGGAGGTCTCGGTAGCACAATGGTAGTGCACTTGGACGGTAGCCAGCAGGTCCGGGTTCGAGTCCCGGTCGGGTCCGAAAACTTTTTCCCAATTTCAAATTCACAAATAATGTGAATGTCTCTCCGGCGCTCCGAGAAGCAATCCGTATTTTCAAAAATTCTCAAAAAATTTTTAAAATCATCACACTTTGGCATCCCTGCGTGGTCGTGGAATTTTTTTGAAGGGTACCCTCGTAAAATTGATGTCTATCGTCTTCTTTCATCATCCTTGGCAACTTTATTTTAGCGTTTGCTATTTAACACCCGAAGGATCGATTGGCACAAAGGCGTAAAATAATATTTTCAACTATGCTGAACACGAATCCGCAAAAATTTTTTCGAAAAAAATTTCCAATGGGTCCAAACATGGGTTCGAAAGTGACCATATGGGAATTTTGAAACCTCTTTGGTTTTTTGGTCATCTCTGCGTACAGAAATCGCCAGAGAATGGTTAACCACTCGTTGAAAAGCTGAAAGCCAGAACTACAAGATGCTATATTAACTTTGGCAAACCTCTTGAAAAAATTCGCATAAAAACCTCAAAGTTTGAAAATTTGTATGACTTATTTTCATAGACTTCGATCAAGATTGTCCATTTTGACCCGATTTTTTGTGTTTCCGCAAAAAACGATCATAAAAAAAGTTGTCGCTCAGATTCCCAGCTTTCATTTGGTGGGTCAAAAAAACTGTCATTGGAGTGCGTTCGTGTAGGGCATGGTGTGTAGTGCACGAATATACACCCCTGTTATTAATAAGAGTAGGGTCCTATGGAGTTATGGAATGAAGAAGACACATTCCTCAACCCCCTAAGGTTAAGGACCCCACATTCATCCTAGATATCTCTAGCTGCAAAGACGTTTCCCCATTTTCAAGCCAATTTGGCTCCAAGCGGGATTCGAACCCGCGATCTTGTGGCCACGAAGCCGCTGCTTTGTCACTGCACCACCGAGGCTTGAAAATGGAGAAACATCTTTTCAAACCAAGTCAGTAGGTTATCTTGAAAAAAGAACACTAGTCAGTTCTTGAAATTTCTCTAGTCAACAATTGAAACAGGCCCCTGATCTCATTTGTATTACAGCATTATTTTTATTACGTATCATATCCATCAAGAATATGATCATTATGCCATGTTCCTTCCGCATGAGTGCGGGGGAAATCTCCAATATGACTTTGTAGTCCCTCTCTCGATAAATCGCATTTCAGGTCTAACAATGAGCCTCTATTATCGTTATATCATTTTTTGAGGTTATTGTGGTGGAAGAAAAAAATAGTGACTCGTCTCGTCCATAAGGTGAATCCATGGAACTTGCTGTAAGTGCAGACTGTGTGTGTGTTTCACGCAAGGCATATTTTGCACTAACTCAACAAGAGAATTTCACTCATTCCGTTTCTGTATGTCTCCGGATCAACATTTCAGTTAAATAGCTGATTTATCTTCGGATTATTTTCTATTTTTGTTGCAATAAAGAATTATTTATAGGGCAATATTTTTTTGTAACTTTTGTTACCTTTTTAAGGCATAAGGCCTAAGAAAAAATATGTGCCTTAAAAAATGCCTTAGGCCTTAGGGTCGCCACAAGCTATCGTACTTTTCCGTCATACTTTTGTCGTACTTTTTAGGTACGATGACCTTAAAAATTTTCATTTATCGTACTTTTGGTGTTATTTGGTATGAGTACTACCCATGAGTACTACCAAATAACACCAAAAGTACGATAAATGAAAATTTTTAAGGTCATCGTACCGAAAAAGTGCGATAGCTTGTGGCGATCCTTATGCCTTAGAGTTTGGGGTCAAAATTAGGGTTTTTTTCAAAGAATTTCGCGCCTGCGAATCTGCTTTTTTGGCTAAAACTTCAAGAATTCAAATAAAAATTTTTTCGAAAAACAACGTAAGGGGAACTATAGGCGATTTTTGAGAAAAATTTGTAAAAAATCATAAGGGGGGACCCTTCTGTTTTTAGGCCAGCTGCGAAATTTTTCTGGGTACGCCACTGGTTGCATCCGATGAAATAGAAACAAATCGATGGAGTATATATAATAATCTCGTAAATAAAGGAAAACATGCAAAGTAAAACATTTGCAACAAAAGACGAGAAAAATATTTTGGTGAAAAATTATTTTTATGTGTTGCAGTGGCTTTATTCAGTTTGTTTGACAATGTTGACAATAGTTCTATAAAATGTTTTTTTATCTGATCATTTTGGACAAAAAACTTGACGTTTTGAAGCAGCATTTCCCTCTCTAGGCTTAGGCTTGGGCTTAAGAATAGGCCTATCCTCAGGCCTAGGCTTAGGCTTAGGCTTAAGCTTAAGCTTCGGCTTAGGTTTAGGCTTAAGCCTAGGCTTAAGCTTAGGCTTGAGCTTAGGCCTAGGTCTAGGCTTAAGCTTAGACTTAGGCCTATGCTTAGGCTTAAGCCTAAGCCTAGACTTAAGCTTAGGCTTAGTTTTAATCTTAGGCTTAGGCCTGAGCTTAACCCTAGGCTTAAGCTTAGACTTAGGCCTATGCTTAGGCATAGGCTTAAGCTTAGGCCTAAGCTTAAGCTTAGTCTTAATCTTAGGCCTATGCTTAGGCTTAGTCTTAATCTTAGGCCTATGCTTAGTTTTAAGCCTAAGCATAGGCCTAAGCTTAAGCCTAAGCTTAGGCTTAGGCCTATGCTTAGGCTTAGGCCTATGCTTAGGTTTGCCTAGGCTTAAGCTTAGGCCTAAGCCCAAACTTAAGCCTAAGGAAGGAAATGCTGCCTCAAAACGTCAATCTTTTTGTTCAAAATGATAAAATAAAAAAACATTTTATAGAACTATTGTCAACATTGTCAAAAAAAACTGAATAAAGCCACTGCAACACATAAAAATGATTTTTTTCATCAAAATTGCATTGTAAAAATCACAACAATACATTGAATTTGATGATATACACAAGAATCGACACATGTTCTTGTTCTCTTGAATACTATCTCGGATTCATAATCGGTTTATGAATACACAAATTCGAATGAAGTTAAAATTTTGAATAATTTTTTTGCCGCTTAAGTTTAGTTATGTATAAACAATTTTACACTATTATGTTATCTAACTCACAGAATATTTCCGGATTGAACTGTCTAGTTTCGTGGGTTGTTGATTGTTTTCCGTGTTAGGACCGGGTTGATTGCGCGACAGCTTAACTCAACATTTACTCACATATGTAAACAATAAGTTTAAGGAAGAACTCTAAAAAAGCTTGTACAAGATTGTCTATAACACCAATTAGGTTAAACTCTTAATTTGAGTATTTAAGAATGTGGGTTGAGTTAAAAGTGCGTCAAATGAGCAAACAAGTTAAGCAGAACTTTGAACTTTTAATTTAAACTCTAACTTTTTAGCATTGCGAGGGGATAAGGTTTAGGATCATCGGGACAACTTTATGAGCAAGATAATTTTACATTTCTCAACCTCGTTTAAATTAGTTGGAGTATTGACACGAAAACCTTGAATTTTACATTTTCTTAAATACGCTTAATTATACGGTTTATTTTAAAAAAGAAAGACGGTATTCGTTTATAGCTCGACGAGACGAACAAAACGACACCAAATTTATCCAATTTGACCATTGTTTTGGGTTATTGAAACGAAAATTCTGATTCAGGGTTTTCGTTTCAATAACTCAAAACAGTTCTCAAATTGGATAAATTTTGTGTCGTTTTGTTCGTCTCATCGAGCTATAAACGAATGCCGTCTTTGTTTTTTAAATACACCCAATAAATTAAGCGTATTTTAACGTTTGGCTTCAAGCTCAAGTTTTATATCACAGCATAAATTTCGAGCTTGTATAATACCTATAGTTTGCTCACGGGGGTCGACAAGGAATCAGAAAGAAAACCAGTCTGTTAGTTTTATTTCTATACAAAATTGTTCTTCAGACCTTTCTTCTTTTTTCGCTTGATCATACTCTCGCTTTTTATAAATATATGCTCATTTGAATTTTTTTCTTCTTATTTGTATGATTCCGGTTCCAGGTTAGGTTGGCTCATTTACACAGGTCGTTCAACAAAGTGATGATGTTTTTGTCGCTCATTAACCTGGAATGTTCCGCTCGTTGATGAAGACACAAATTAACATTGGACATTACATTGACTTGGCCTATAGGCCAAATCAAATTTAGGCACACATTTTGTGATGGAGAAGTATCAATCATTCGTGTCATGCGTGGCAATAATGTTTTTTTCTAATTTTGGTGTTTTATAGAAAGATCGATTTTAACACGGGAATACTTCTATCAAAATTTCGGGATATTCTATTAAAGGGTGCGGTAAAAGTTCCCGTGATTTTTCCCGTGAAAGTTGTCTTTAAAAAATCCACGGGAACTTTTGCCGCACCCTGTATTTTTAGTTATGCTGAACAACTTACAAAAAATTGGAAAAAAGTTGTTTGACCATGGAATATACCATCTTTTTTTCAAGGCAAAATAAATCGACTCAGGTGGGATTCGAACCCGAGACCATTAAACTCGAATCCTGGAGCACTGCCACTCGGCCATGCTCACAATAAAAAATCGATTTTTTAATTTTGTTTATATTTTGACATGAATTTTATAACAATTTTTTACAAAATTTTTTGTGTGGAAGTTGTTCAGCATAACTAAAAATAATCGAATATCCCGGAATTTTGAAGAAGTATTCCCGTAGAAAGTAAGATTTTTGGGGCGGTCTTTTCAAAATTTGTTCAAGTTTTTTCAAATTTAATCAACAAACGTTAGCTGAGGTGTTAGCTGTCGCACTACACATGGAGATTACGACGTTAGCTGAGTCGTAATGCATTATAACTCGTTGTAAAGCGATTTGAATTGAGCTGTGTATTGACACGAAAACCCTTAATTTTTTATTTTTTAAAAATACACTTAATTACTGAATGTATTTAAAAAACAAAGACGGCATTCGTTTATAGCTCGACGAGACGAACAGAACGACACCAAATTTATCCAATTTGAGAATTGTTTTGAGTTATTGAAACGAAAACCCTGAATCAGAGTTTTCGTTTCAATAACCCAAAACAATTCTCAAATTGGATCAATTTGGTGTCATTTTGTTCGTCTCGTCGAGCTATAAACGAATACCGCCTTTCTTTTTTAAATACATCCAATAATTAAGTGTATTTAAAAAAATGAAAAATTCAGGGTTTTCGTGTCAATACACAGCTCAATTCAAATCGCTTTACAACGAGTTATAATGTATTACGACTCAGCTAACGTCGTAATCTCCATGTGTAGTGCGACAGCTAACGTCGTAAACCGCTGTTTACAACAGCTAACGAGCAGCCTAAATGCAAATTTAAAAGTCCCAATTTTGAAATTTTAGGCATAAACCTCACTAAACAATGGCGAGAGTTGGGGCCAGCTCACCGGTAAATGGAAGAGGATCTCCGAGCGAAGTTTTCTCAACAAATATTTTAGACATTGAGAAACAAAAGAAGGCTTCGAACAAATCCAAGTATGTTTTTTGTTGAATTTACCAGTTAGGGTGCACGCTAGCAATCGTGAGATGCATTTCACGACGATTTTCGAACGCTAGCTGTTCGGAAACGGGTTTGAATTTGCCTGAATATTAGCACGAAAACCCTGAATTTTAAATTTTTGAAAGACGGCATTCGACAAGACGAACAAAACGATATCAAATTTATCTAATTTGATCGTTGTTTTGGGTTATTGAAACGAAAACCCTGAATCAGGGTTTTCGTTTCAATAGCATCTTTTTTCCTGTCTCTCTCTTCCTATTTATTTTCAGAAGGGATGAGGGGTGCACAGCCTACAACAGGAGTTACTTCCAAATTACTGGGTCTTTTTACGCATGCCCAACGTCCCGGAGCGAAGGGATTCTGAATGCTCAAGGCTTCGGAAACCGAACTTAGACACTCCTGACCCAACGTTGCTTAACTTGCAAGATCGGACGGACGGTGGCATACCGAGAGAACTATGCTTCAAATGCGTTTCACGATTGCTAGCGCGCACCCTTATCAAACTATTTTCTTCACGGATCAATTTTTCTATTAATGTTTATCACGAGATGAATGCACGCTTCCCACTTGAAAATTGCCCAACCCCCGATATCTAACATGGACATCTCATGCAAAATGACTTTCCCTCATGCTCCTGACCGGTTCAACTATGTTCTTATCTAGCGCAAAAAGCTTGCAACTCTTGTCATTGTTCTAAATCAAGCGCAGAGTTCAAAATTTCTTTTTGACATTCCTTCAGTCTGTGTGTAGTGGACATCAATTTGATGTGAATGCGCATTCAATTGTTGAACGGCCTTGAGCAGAGAGGGAAGAAGTTTCATTTCATTCATCCACCTGAAACGATATGGGTCAAAATTGCGCGATATTTTCGTCCCAAGCGGTAAAAAATTGAAATCTTAATCACCTTTTCACGGCAGAACAAAGTGTGTGTGTAAAAAGTGAGACATCCAAGAAAAAACTTGATAAAACAGGAGCCACTACTACACAATAGGGGGCCACCCACATGAAAATTTTTTTCTGGAAATGATCCCTCTAGGGGTAAAAACATGCGGGGAACCCGAATTTGACATTTTCGAAGCGAAAAACGCTTCCCTGATTCAGGAAAGGCCTGCGTATTGAAGCGAAAAGTCGCAAAAATGTGNGGGAACCCGAATTTGACATTTTCGAAGCGAAAAACGCTTCCCTGATTCAGGAAAGGCCTGCGTATTGAAGCGAAAAGTCTCAAAAATGTGTTTTCTGCTTCAATACACAATACGCCTTCCCTGAATCAGGGTTTGAAAATGTTGAAAAAAGCGCACAATCGATTTTTCGCCTAGAAAAAACTCCCTAAAACACGTTTTTACGGCCGATTTTTTGGATTTTTTAAGGGTGTCTCAACTTTTTGCACAGTTTGGTGCTGTCATGTTTTTCAACTTTTTACTCATTACAAATTTAGTTACTACAAATGGTTTGCCATAATCTCTGCACTTTTATGTATTTTGTTCCTGTTAGCAACTATTGGATTAGCTATAGTATTAGGTATAAAAATCAGGAATCAGGGTGATGTAGCTGATAATAAGGATGAGCACGATCAAAATGTAAGCTTTTCATGTTGCCTTATACAACTTTTTTTTCTTATACCTGAATATTTTTAGAAATACGCTCATGGTTCAATGGACAACCCCTTATCAGATCTGCCGGTTGCTCCACTTAGACCCCAAAAGACTAAAAGCAAATCAGAAAATGATCTCGACTGGCCCATACCAAGTGGAAGTCTTCATGCTACGTATAAACGAGCGGCTATCGCTACTGACCATGGAATGTGTAGTGAAATTGGAAGGTATATAAAAAAGTTTAACGAGCTAAAAGCCTAAGCATAAGCCCAAGCTCAAGCCTAAGCCTAGGCTTAAGCTTAGGCTTGGGCTTAGGCTTGGTCTTAGGCTTGGGCTTAAGCTTGGGCTTAGGCTTGGGCTTAGGCTTAAGTATAACGTTTAGGAATATTATGATGTCTGGAGGAAATGCGGTCGAAGCGATGATAGCAGGATTATTATGCATTGGAGTAGTGAATCCACAAAGTTCTGGACTAGGTGGCGGCTTTTTGATGACTCTATATAATTCGTAATAAAGCTTTCAAAAAACACAGTTTGAACTATTCTTTATAGCACAACACAACGTTGTATATCAGTGGATGCTAGAGAAGTCGCGCCGAGTGCTTCCAACTCAACCATGTTTGTTGGCCGAGTACAAGAAGCCTTTGCTGGTTATAGATCCATTGCAGTACCAAGTGAATTACACGGCTACTGGAGTGTCTTCCAAAGATTCGGTAGCGGACGAGTGACATGGAAGCAACTCTTCGAGCCATCTATCAAACTAGCCAGAGATGGCTTTCCGGTTTCCTCGAATCTAGCCATGATTTTGGAAAAAAAAGAGTCCATCATTATGAATGAGCCGACTTTGAGGTTTCCTTTTTGTTATTTAAATCTCGTTTTTTCATTTTGGCATAAATTTTTTCTCACACAATTTTTTCTCTCACATCTTTTTGTGAAAGGAAAAAAATAAATATGTAGTCTGTAGTAGTAGTAGTTTGTAGTAGTAGTTGTTGTTGTTTGTAGAGTAGCTATTGTAGTCTGTAGTAGTTGTAGTAGTAGTTGTTGTAGTTTGTAGTAGTTGTAGTCTGTAGTAGTTGTTGTTGTAGTCTATAGTAGTTGTAGTCTGTAGAAAAAAATATGTGCGAGAAAAAAATTAATTGTGTGAGAAAAACTGGGATCCTTTCATTTTTAGGAAAGTGTTTACCGATCCAAGAAGTGGTCGAGTCTATGAAGAAGGTGATCTCCTCCAACGTCTACTTTTAGCCGATACCCTTGAAGAACTAGCAAATGCCACCGACCCAGTCGAACTTTTCTATAAAGGCGGCATCGCGCAGACAATCGCTGCGGAAATCCAAGAAAATGGCGGGCATATAACCGCTGAAGATTTGGCTAACTACGAAACCATCTTTCATGAGACTCCATTAGAAAGCGAAGTACTTCCTGGGGAGATCATGTGTGGTATGAATAGGGCTGTGCGCTAACCGTCTCGAACAGGTGGTCGAGACGCCTCAAATTTGTCTCGATCTCGTTTGAATTAGTCGGAGTATTGACACGAAAACCCTGAATTTTACCCAAAAATGTAAAATTCAGGGTTTTGGTGTCAATACGAATTCGAGACGTTTAGCGCGCAGCCTAATATTCCAAGATCTTTTGCGATAATAAAATAAAATTTTCAAGGTCCTCCTCCACCTTCATCATTCCCTGTTACTCAATCAATTATCGGAGTCATGGCACAGTTTTACCATAACAAGGGCGATGTTGATCTGGACGACCCCTTGCTTTATCATAGGCTTATCGAGTCGGAGAAATTTGCATACGCCATACGAACCAAATTGGGCGACATAGACTTTGTTCCTAATGCGAAGAAGCTTGTTTACAATATGACAAAACCGTACGACTTTCAACAATAATTCTCGTTTTATAGTCAAAAAAAATTTTTTTGGCTACCACTGAACTTTTTATTGAATCAGGCAACGTGTACATTGAAACGAAAAGAAATGTGGATCCTTATATAGCTTTTTGATGCATCCCTGCGTGGTCGTAGGGTGGGAAAATCAGGATTAGTTAGTACCGTAGTAATAGTAGTGTAGTCTTAGTAGTAGTCTGTAGTAGCAGTCTGTAGTAATAGTCTGTAGTGTAGTCTGTAGTAGTAGTTTATAGTGTAGTCTGTAGTAGTAGTCTGTAGTAATAGTCTGTAGTGTAGTCTGTAGTAGTAGTTTGTAGTAGTAGTTTATAGTGTAGTCTGTAGTAGTAGTCTGTAGTAATAGTCTGTAGTAATAGTCTGTAGTAATACTGATCCTGATTTTCCCGCCATACGACCACGCAGGGATGCATCAAAAAGGCTATATAAGGATCCATGTTTCTTTTCGCTTCAATGTACACGTTGCCTGATTCAATAAAAAGTTCCATGGTAGTGAAAAAAATTTTCGACTATAGAATTTTATCAATCTTAGAGCTTATGTCCGGTGGATAGCTTCGCTTATAAAGAACACTTCACAGCCATTTTCATACTACACCCGAGAAAAGACCGCGCTTGTGGATGATCATGGCACGTCGCATGTGGTTGTTATTGACAAAGAAGGGAATGCTGTTTCTACTACTAGCACGATAAATCAGCAGTAAGAGACTTTTTCGTACTACTTCGGATTAGCTGCCCCAAGTGACAGGGTACTAGAACCGGAAAAAATGTTTTTAATTTTTCCAAAAAAACCTCTATAGGGGTATTTTTATGCGGGGAATCGATTGCGCATATTTTCTAAGCATGAAAAAATTATCTTGACCCTGATTCAGGGAATGGAATTGGTGTATTGACGCGAAAAAAAGTTTTCGATTTTCGCGTCAATACACCAACTTCATTCCTTGAATCAGGGTCCAGATAATTTTTCATGCTTAGAAAATGTGCGCAATCGATTCCCCGCATACAATTACCCCCAGATGGATGTTTTTGAGTAAAATTTTAGTTTTGGCTCCCAGCGAGTTTCTCCCACATTAGGAATCATTTGGAATGACGAAATGGACGACTTCAGCACTCCTGGCTCCAGTAATGCTTTCGGATTCCCTCCGTCCCCGGCAAACTTTATTGAACCAGGAAAACGAGCTATGAGTAGTATGTCTCCAACTATTATATATAGCAAAAGTGATGGAAAAGTAAGTTTACTAAAGCAGCTTTTTGGAGCTATTGTGGAGTCTAGGGAGTCACCCCAGGGTCAAAAATCAAAAAAATTTCGATTTTTGACCCTGGGGTGACCCCCTTGATCCATAATAGCTCCAACTTTGTCTATCAAAATTTAAGGTCAAAATGGTGGTTGGTGGTTCTGGAGGATCAAGAATAATCTCAGCTGTCGCACAAACGGTTATCCGTGCTATGATATTTAATCAAACAGTGAAGGAAGCTGTCGATGCTCCCCGCTTACATAACCAATATATGCCTTATGTTACAGAATATGAGACTACATCACCAGAAGTAGGGATTTCAAGGACCAGTCTACTTTTGGAGAAATGATGCCCATGTGATAGGGCACAAAATTTAGAGCATTTTTTGTTTTTACGGCACTACTTGAAAATCTAACGGTAAAAAGTTATGAGTGAAACAAAAAAATTTTCAAACGAGTTTCAACATTGAAACGAAGAGCTTGTTGATCAATCAGATTGTTTTATTGAAACGATTTAAAATTCAAAATTCTCTTCCAAATTCGCATACGCTGTGAGGGGAATTGTCTTTCTTTCGATGTTGATAGCATTATCTCTGGCACGGAGAGTGACATCATGTCCTACAGAGCTTAGTCACCTTATGGTGTCCCATCACCCCATGGCTTCTGAACATGGCTTCTGAATCATGGCTTCTGAACAAAGACTGTCATCTGCAACATAGGCATCCATTCTTATATCAATAGATTCAATATTAATGCGAATCATGGCTTTTTATTGATGCCTGAGTGCCGTTCAGGCTCTTCGTTTCAATGTACAAACTTGTTTGTTTGAAAATTTTTTTTACAATTTTGTTTCGATAACTTTTTACCGTTAGATTTTCAAGTAGTGCAGTAAAAGCAAAAAATGCTCCAAATTTTGTGCTCTATCTCACATGGCATCATTTCCCCCCGAACGTAGACTGGTTCTTTAAGTGGAAATTTTTTCACGCCTTTCCGACCTTTAGAGTCTCATTGATGTCCTAACAAATACGTATAAACAAAATTTCACTGGTATTCCCAAACAAGCAAGTGTA
>OZJO01000120.1:0-15654 GCA_900406225.1 Acrobeloides nanus
AATTGCATCGTACTGTTGTTTTAGTTCAATATCAACCATTCTGCTAAAAAATATAATATAAAAATGTACCAAAAAATTACACGATTTTGTTCTTTATATTGGGTTATCCAAAATTTCGCGAACTTTTGGAACAACCCATTCATATCTGGGCAGGGGGTTCAGAAATGGATTTCCCGTCGTAAAAGATTCAAGTTTACCCCTTTACAAGGAGAGGCAAAAGTTATAGTCTAGGCGCACATAAGTCCTCACCCAAGGGGCAAAAGTCTTGACATTTCAAAAAGGTGTTTTCTAGGCAATTCCAGGGTGCGAAAAAATAGGTGATAGCACCCAAAATTCACCTACCCATCACCCACTGGTGATTATGGGTATAGTGGGTGATTCGTCCGATGGGTGATTTGGGTGATCACCCACTGGGTGATAGCACCCAAAATTCACCCACCCATCATCCACTGAGTGAATCACCCATCATCACCCAGTGGGTGATGGCACCTTTTCGCCCCCTGGACAATTCTGGACAAAGAAACACCTTTACGGCGTTTTCGACTATGCCAGGACTTTTGTCCGCCTGGGTCAGGACTTTTGTCCTCCGCATAAGTCAGAACTTTTGCCTCCCCTGTACCACCTCGTAAAAGTCATGGCGATCTTTTTTGGTTAACTCGGAGGATGGGGTCGTAAAATTTTTGAGATGGCCCCTTCACCCTAACTTCAAAGTGGCGTAAAAATTTTATTTATGGAAGTTTATCTTTCAAAATCTAATCGATTGTGCGCCTACTATTCCTCTAACGATTACTTTTTAAATTAGGTTAGAAGAATTTAAGAGTCCTGAGAAAAACCGTTTTGAGAGAACTGTCAAGAGTAAAAAATTCTGTGCTCCTACCACATTAACGCATCCGTAACTTCTGGATCTACCCCGGTTCACCTTAATTGGGAGTTTTTACAACCGGGGAATCGATTGGTGATGGCTTCGAGTGTGGAAAAAATTTTCCTGACCCACCTACCCCAGGATCATCAGGGCCCGAAAAGGTGTTAGCACCCAAAAGCACTCTGGTTGCTAGCACCCACAAAAATTTTTAAACATTTTTTAATTTTTTTACGAATTTTTTAAATTTTAAACCCATTTTTAAATTTTTATCCTATTTTTTAATTTTTTAAAAGAAATTTTTAAAATTTTAAACCATTTTTTATTTTTTGCAAAAAAATTAAAATTTTTTGCCGAGGTAAAAACTTTTGATCACAGGTTGGAATCGAACCTGAGGGAAATTTCTACGAGGCGAGTGTCCTAGCCACTCGGCCACGTAGGTTTATAAAGAGTACTGCATAAAGGCTTATGTTAAAAGGTGGTAAGGGGCTAAAAAATTTGCCTTGAAGACTACCCCCATGATTTTGGTGTCATTTTTCTTCTCTCATCGAGCTCTATCTATTGGTATAGGCTGTGACGGAATTGGACTTAAGGTGACGGAGATAGCACAAACAGACAAACATAGCGCGTTTAATGTTTTAGGATTCTTGTTGTTGAACATATTTTTCCCTCAAAAATTATCTTTTTTGAAATTGTTGAACAATATTGCACAAGTATAAAAGGCAAAGATTCTGCTTAAAACTCAAATGAATTAAAAAAGTAAACGAGTAGGAAATTATTAGCATAGATCTATTGAGGAATAATATGTCTGTTTCCATAACAACTTCACCTCTACCAAACGTGAATGAGGAAAATGAGATTACTTTGACATTTTTTGAGTTATAAAATGCCACCGAAACTATTTGTGTATTTAAGCAAAAAGGTATTTTTATATAGAAATTTGGGAACTTATGCACTTCGGCCCCCTCCAAAATTTGGGAGGGGGGCCGAAGTGCATAAATTTCCAAAGGAACTTATGCACTTCGCCCCTCCCCCCAAAATTGGGGAGGGCCAAAGTGCACTGATCAGTGCAGTTCGGCCCCCCCCCCAAAATGTTTTATTTATGCGAATTTGGGGGTGGGCCGAACTGCACTGATCAGTGCACTTCGGTCCCCCAAATTTTGGAGGGGGGGGGGGCCGAAGTGCATAAGTTCCGACATTTTAAGCTTATACAGTTTTTCTAGCTTTCTGTGCCTAACTGTAAAGAGATTCTATGTGTGTCTTGGAACTATAACAAAGGTTATATCGCCGCCGGAGGGTCGGATGGACAGCTACGTGTTTTTAGATTACCTCCAGAATCGGGTAATCTTTTCCAATGCTTTTAAATCTTTTCTCTCTGCATTTTAGAGAAAAATCCAAAAAGTCCTTTTCATTCAAATCAATCTCTCGAAGGCCATGGCGCCACCAGTAAGACACAAATTTCAAGATGATTAGGCCCGCCAATAGCTGAAGCAGCGTTGTAACATCGTAATGGTAAAATGCTTAGTGCGACGGGAAAACCTGACGCAAGCAATGCAGGAGATCTAGTTCTACAAAAATGACATCAAGATCCCCGAAAACGGACAAGGCAAAGCTGAATTACGACGGTTTGAAAAATGCCATTACGACGTTACAATGCTGCTAGCGTCAGCTAGTGGTGGGCCTTACAAATGGAATTTTTTTAGCCCGTGTGAATGTTGTTTGTTGGAATGAAGTGTATCAGAAGTTAACTTCTAGCGATGATAGTGGCTTGATTATTGTTTGGATGAGTCATAATGATAGTTGGTACGAAGAGATGATTAATAATAGGAATAAGTCGTCTGTTGTGCAGTTACAGTGGAGTCATGATGGGACTAAGATTGCCATTGCTTATGAAGATGGTTAGTTTTGTGTAACAGTCGACTTTCTATTATACATTGTATTTTGAATCAATTTCATTTTTAGGCCAAGTCATTGTTGGCTCCGTTGACGGAAATCGTTTATGGAGCAAAGAAATTGGCTCACATTTGGCCGCTGTTACCTGGTCCACGGATAGTAGTCTACTATTGTTTGGGTTAACAGATGGCGAAGTTCATGCCTATGATTTGGGCGGAAATTTTGTTCTCAAAGTTCCAATGATTTGCATTGATAGTGTTGAGTTGGAAGCGGCTCTGTCAAAAGATCTTAAAAAGGATGTAATTGTTTCAATGGAGTGGTTTGTACCGGCTTTTCCATGTCGAGATTCTGACACTCGTACAATTGTTGATGGAGGTCAAATTGAAATTTTGTGTTGTATTTTTACTAAAAAATTTAGCTGGTGGCCCAGGTACTCTATTACCAAGAGTCATAAATTCCGATACATTTGCTTCCGAAACCTATGTCTTTCGTGGACGAGTGCCAGAAGATAGACCCAGATTCTTAGTTGCTTATCAACACGGCATCATTCAGCTCATGCGCAACGAGTCCGACACGAGTCCTGTTATATGTCGTCTTCCATCGACAGTGATCATTCTCTGCCGGTGGGCACCAGATGGAACAGTTTTTGCTGTTGGTGGCTATCAAAATGATTTACCAGAGGATGAAAGAAATGTCATGCACATTATTTCCGCATATGGTGTGAAATTACAGACGATGAAACTGCCTCCCAAAAATTTTACCGGCTTTTCATGGCAAGGCAATGGGCTTCGGATTGCTATTGTTATTGATAACAATTTGTATTTGGCTTATATTAAACCGGGTTATAAGGTATGTACCATGGTTTGAAAAAATTCGCTTGTAAACTTTTTATGCAGTAGGCGTATCTAGGATCAAATTTCGAGGGGACCAGTATAAGGGAGGGACCATTAAGAAATTTTCATTTTTCAAATTTCGGGGGGTGCGGCCGCCCCTCGCACCCCCTCCTGGATATGCTACTGGTTTTATGGGAAAAATCCAACCTCCTGCAAACAGTCTGACAAAGAAAATTCTAGATCTGATTTTTAGTGGACCTATTGTAATCAAACAGTCGTTTACTCGTATGAACGAGTGGATGCTTACGAAGATGTGATGGTGTTCTATGAGACAAAAATGGATGAAGTCTATACGAGACAAATCCGCGAGCTGTGTGCGGTAACAGCATTCGAAGATTACTGTGTGATCGTCAGCCGAGTCGATGAAGTCGGAGGCGCTGTGAGTATTAATCAAACTTGTTCATTTTGTATTAGGGAAAGACAAGTGATAAAAAGTGACAAAAACCTTGTCCTCGGGCAGAAATATGCGAATTTTGAGCACTATGAGCGCGGATTTTCTCGGCTCCCAGTACTCCTCTCAAATTTTAGTACATAATGCAATTGTGCAACAGTATTGGCACACCGGTGGATTCAAAATCTTTGAACATCACACCTTTATATGTAGCCATGAATGCTACTGTTGTTATTGCCGCCAGTCAGGATAGCTTCGTTGTTTGGCATTACACTGTGCCGAGAAAAACTGCACTTGATGCTTATAAACAACCGCCAAAACAGCAAAATGATACGCAAGTTTAAATCAAATCAAAATTGTTAGAAAATTTTTTTGTTTTACAGAGTGCATCACATCGACCAGCTTAAAGATCCGAAATTGTCCGATTTAAGAAAGGCCAATAGACCGGTGGATTATATAAAAAGCATCTGTGCGGGCACGAATTTCTTTTTGATAGTAAGATTTTCTATTAAAAAAGTTCAAGGCTCTTTTACATACTCAGCGCAAGCGTGATGGATGATAGCACCCAAAATTCACCCACCCATCACCCACTGGGTGAATCACCCATCATCACCTAGTGGGTGATGCTTTTTTTCCCTCCCTTGATCAATCTTCAACTTTTCAAGAAAGTATCTCTTAAACCTTGCTTTGCGCTTACGCTGAGCATGTAAACGAGATTTCAGAGTCGCGAATCTGGCGCTTTGCACCGGTATGGTTTGCCCGACGCCCAACTCCAATACCGATACCAACTCGGGTATGCCGCCGAAATGATGGCCTTAAATTGCAATAATCAACGTCTGGCCGTCGTCACCACGCACAACACCTTCAGATTCTTTGACATACGTGAAAATTCGGCGTCAGTGGTGTCCAACTTCGAGCGCCGTGACGTGTGGGACATGAAATGGGACACGGAAAAGGAGGACACTATTGCGATCATGGAAAAGTCTCGGATGATCGTTATCCAAGGGGTTGAGCCGGAAGAGCCAGTGCCCAACAATGGCTATATTTGTTGTTTCAAAGATCTGACAGTGAGGACAGTGCAAATTCATGACATGGTGAAGGATCCAGAAAATCCCGATAAAAGTTTTGTCACGGATATTGAAGTCAAAGTAAGAAAAATTGGCACAAATTGAGAGAAATTTTGGGAGGAAGGGGTGGAGACCAAGGAGGAAAAGAGGGGGAAAACTTTGTTTTTTCTCAAAATTTCGATTTTCAACTCCTCTGCCCCCGCCCAAAATGTCCATAGGGTTGTTTTTTGTTTCTAAAGCCTGGACTCTAGCAAAAACTTTAGACGTTACGAAATGCCAAAGAATTGTTAGAAGGTATGAAAATCAGCGAAGCAAATGCGTTTATCGAAAAGAACAGCCACCCCAAATTGTGGAGTCTGCTGGCAAAAGTTGCACTGAATCGACTCGATTTAAAGACAGCTGAGCATGCTTTTGTCAAGCTCAAAGATTATGCGGGGATTCGGCTGCTGAAGCGGCTCGAACAAATCCAATCGGACCCGTTGCGCAAGGCTGAAGTGTGTATCTTCTTGGGCGATTTGGACGCCGCCGAACGGATTTATTTCGAAAATGATCGCAGGTTCAATTTGTTCAATATTAAAAAATTGTTGAAAATGCTCAGAAAATTACGAACTTTTTTGTGATCCCAATTGTTAGCATTTGTCAAACTCTATCCAACAAATTGTGTTTAAAACATGGTGAAACATAGAGTAAACATGGTTAAACATAGGGTAAACATGGTTAAACATAGAGTAAACATGGTGAAACATAGGGTAAACATGGTTAAACAGAATACCCTCCCCCCTAGGGGGTAAAGTGCATAAGTGCCGTAAATTGTGTTAGGCAGCTCATAAGCCGTTGGCGCACGCAAAAAACACTGTAAGCCGTTGGCGCACACAGGCGTTGGTGCGCGCCAACGCAGTTTTTGCACAAAAAATATAGTTTTCTTGCAAGATTTTGTGGAATTTTTTATTTTTGGACAATTTCTGAAGATTTTTGCACAAAATCCGACATTTTTCTGACGCGCCAACGGCATTTTCTTGTGTGCCAACGCCTTTTTCCCACGCACCAACGATTTTAAGAGTCGAAAACAAGCTCAAAAATGGAAAAAAAACAAAATTTCTTATGAAAATGAACATTTGCGCAAGAAAAATCGTTGGCACGTGGGAAAAAGGCGTTGGCACACAAGAAAATGACGTTGGTGCGTCAGAAAAATGTCGGATTATGTGCAAAAATCTTTAGAAATTGTCCAAAAATGAAAAATTTCACAAAATTTGGAACTTATGCACTTCGGCCCCCCCCCCAAATTGGGGGGGGCCAAACTGACATTTTTGGGGGGTCGAAGTGCATAAGTTCCCAAAATTTTGCAAGAAAACTATACATTTTGTGCAAAAACTGCGTTGGCGCGCAATAAAAATCGTTGACATACACCAACGCGAAGGCGCGCGCCAACGCCGGTGTGCACCAACGGCTTACAATGTTTTTTGTACTCGCGCGCCAACGGCTTACTTGTTGCTTACAGTGTTTTTTGCGTGCGCCAACGGCTTATGATCACCTTTAGCAAATTGTGTTAGGCAGCTCATTAGCAAATTGTGTTAGGTACTCACTAGTAAATTGTGTTAGGCAGCTCACTAGAAATTGTGTTAGGCAGCTCATTAGCAAATGGTGTTAGGCAGCTTGCTAGAAATTGTGTTAGGCAGCTCACTAGAATTGTGTTAGGCAGCTCATTAGAAATTGTGTTAGGCAGCTCATTAGTTGTTAGACAGTTCACTAGCAACTTGTGTTAGGTAGCTCACTAGAAATTGTATTAGGCAGCTCATCTTGTCCTTGCTACCTTTGTCCTTGTATAGGGAAGATTTTCTGAGGGAAGGCTTTTTAGTCTAGTTCATGTGAGTCTATTGTTAACTTTGTCAACTAAAAAAATGTTAAATTGAAAAGCCTTTTTTAATCACGATCTTTTGTATTAAAAATGTCAAATTTGGGGCACTTTTTTCGTTGAAAAATGAAAAGTTTAGAAAAATTTGGGTAAAATCTTTAAGTAATAGTTAAAAATCAGCGAAAAATTTTTTTCCTTTCCAGAGATCTCGCCATCGATATGCGCAAGAAAATGCACGACTGGTTCCGCATCTTACAAATCCTCCAAACTTCGTCCGGCGCCGGCGATGACTTACTAATGCAACAAGCATGGAAACACGTCGGCGACTATTTCATGGAGCGTCAAAAATGGCAAACCGCCGCCAAGCATTACGAACACGGGCAAAACTATTCCGAATTGGCCACATGTTATCTCATGATGGATGACTATGCGAGGTTGGACACACTAGCACAACATTTGCCCGATGGGCATGAAGTCTTGAAAAAACTCGGCGAAATGTTCGCCAACGCTGGGCTGTGCGAACAAGCGCTTGATTGCTATATTCGTTGTGAGCTGGTCACGGAAGCTCTCGATGTGTGTATACGCTTAAATCAATGGGATAAGGCGGTGGAGTTGTCGAAGAAGTATCACCTGCAGGACGTTCAAGGTCTCTTGAGTAAATATGCTGAGCATTTGACTGGGAGTAATGAGAAGACTTTGGCTGCGGTGCAACTTTACAGGAAAGCTGCTAAGTTTCTTCAAGCTGCGAGAATCGTTTTTGAAGTATTTTTTACTTTTAACCTTTTTTAATTTTCTACAAAATTACAAAAATTTTGAGAAAATTTGATTTTTGAGTCATAATTTGTATAGAATTTACTGTAAAAACAAAAAATGCTCCATTTTTCATGAACTTTTCGAATATATACAAATTTTGGCTATAAAAGTATGATTTGAGCCCTTGAAAAGTACCTGGAAAAAGTACCCCAGGAAATCCGAATTTTCAAATAAAAATTGATTTTTGGATATTCCTTTAAATCTCTTTTTTTAGATTGCCAAAGATGAGCGAATCAAACAAGCACCACCATTACGATTGAAGAAATTATATGTGATTGGTGCCCTTTTAGTCGAACAATACCATGAACAGAATAAAGCGCAAATAGCTAAGAACAAAGGAAGCAACAACGTTAGTAATGTAAGATTTTTCTTTCTATAGGGTTGTATCAGGCTTTTGAAAAATTGAACCTTGCTACAATTTCATTTTATGAAAATTTAAAAAATCGATTTTTTGCAAAAAAATTCAAAAAGGTTTGTGTATTACAACGAAAACATGTACACAAATTCAAAATTTCAAATGCAATTTTCTCGAAAACTACAATGATTCAGAGGTTGTCTAAAAGCAAAAAATGCTCTATTTTTCATGAACTTTCCGAATATCAACAAAAAATGGGCAACTTTTTTCTCCACTGGACTGGTCTTTTAAAAAATCTCAAAAAATATTTTCAAGGCTACAATAGCTCTTCAAGGAATCCTATCTGAAGACAATACACTAAGTATGGAGGAAAGCAAAATGATTGATACGGCATGGCGCGGTGCTGAAGCATTTCATTTTTTGATGTTGGCTCATAAGCAACTTTATCAAGGTAAAAAGTTTTTGGTTACTATTTTTAAATATTTGTATGCAAATTTCAATTGTAGGACAATACGATTTGGCTATGAAAACATGTCTTACCGTAGTTGAATATGAAGATCTTTTAGATCCAATGGAAATTTTTTCACTGTTAGGTATATTTTTCAATAGTAGCATATAGCCAAGGGTGCGATCGTCCCCTCGTTCCGGGAAAAATTTGAAATTTTTTCTAAGAGTCCTCCTCCCATATGTTTTTGCCCAAAATTTTTGAAAAAAAGATATTTTTTTCTATTTTTCATTAAAAAACGCCATTTTTTCTTCAAAGAATCTCCATTTTTTCACTAAAAAGTGCCATTTTTTTCATAAAAAATCATCAAAATTTAGCTGTTTTCGCTCAAACATGCAACTTTTTTTGCCAAAAATGTAATTTTTTTCTCAAAAATGGCAGTTTTTAGCCATTTTTGGCCAAAAAATCCAATTTTTTGTTACAAAATCGAATTATAGTACCCTCATACATCGAAAAATAAAAATTTTTTTTGAAAAAATGCTCATTTTTTCAAAACTCAACCGCAGTACCGCCTTTTCCCCGTACTTGAGGTCTGGCTACACCACTGTTTTTCAAATAAAAATTTTTTAACGATGTAAAATTTTAGCTCTAGCGAGTTGTGTGGCCCGTCAGTTTTCAGTATGTAGTAAAGCTTTTATGAAGGTTGAGTCAATGCCAACATTGACCGAAGATGAAAAAGAGCTCTACAGCAAATTGTCGCTTCAGATATTTCTTAGGTAACCTAAAACATTAAACGCGCTATGTGTGTTTTCATTAGCTATAAAATTTTCTTGTTTAGATATCCACCCAAAGACACGCGCCTAGGCAAAGTGGAATGCACGAACTGCGACGCCATGATCCCAGACTATTCTTTAGTCTGTCCGAATCCAAGTTGCGACACTCGGTTCCCAGTTTGTATAGCCTCAGGCCGGCCACTGTATGACTACCAATTTTGGTTATGTCCTTCTTGTAAACACCGTGCTTACGAACAAGAAATACAGTCGTATAAGTTTTGTCCGTTGTGCCATTATGAAATTTGATGTGATAAAAAAATTGTTTACGGGCTTTACTACTTCTACTACTACTTAAAAAACCTGAATTTGGGCGAGTTTTCATGTTTTTCGACCCGAAAATTTTTTCAAAAATGACTTTTAGGGCTAATTTTATGCGGAGAATCGATTCGTGCATTTCCAACGCTTCTCTAAGCCTGAATCAGGGAATCGGAGTGTGTATATTGAAGCGAAAATAGAAATTTTTTAGATTTTCTGCCTGAAAATGACTTTCTGGGGGTAAATTTATGCGGGGAATCGATTGCGCGCATTACCGAAGTTTGAAAACGCTTCCCTGGTAATCGGAGTGTGTTTTGAAACGATGACCAATTTTTTTATTGATTCAGGGTCAGGGAAGCGTTGTAAGCTATGCGCGATTCGCCACATAAATTTACCCCCCAGAAAGTCATTTTCAGGCAGAAAATCTAAAAATTTTCGCTTCAATACACACACTCCGATTCCCTGATTCAGGGTCAGGGAAGCGTTGGAAATGCGCGCAATCGATTCCCCGCATAAAATTAGCCCTATAGGTTCATTTTTGAAAAAATTTTCGAGTCGAAAAAACATGAAAAAATCGCCCAAATGTCGATTTGTCTGATTACACTCTGTAATTTATACATGACTAGAAATCTTGTATTAAATAAAACGAATATTAAAATTGAGTGGAATTGTGAGGTTGGTTGGAATCGGATGATTTGTCGTTGGTATCCGAGCGAAATTGGCCACTTTTTGGTCTTATCATGACGTCGAAGCCTAAATTTTAGTGTTTAAAGGACCACTACACTTGGGAAAAAGTTGCCACTTTTTGTTGATATTATGGAAATTTTATTGAAAATCAGGCAAAGTTACATTTTTCGACATGTTTGAACGCAGCCTTACTGTATTTGATTACCTCTTTTCTGTCCCGTCCGTTTCCGCACTCTCGAGCTGGTTCTTTGAAGATTTTCATCTCGGCGCATTTCATTTTCTCGATTCGAATCGATATTGGAAGCAATGGGTGGAATCGGTTCTGTATTGAAATTTACGACGGTAGAAAGTGCTGCCTGGACTTCTTGGTCAGCCGGGGAATAATACCGGGTCTCGTAATCATCCAGTCTTATTGTACTCGCTAGACTAGATTCTGTTGTTGAGACTAAAATTAAAAATACTTGATTTTCGGTAAAACAGGCATTCAAAGATTTAAGATGATGGACCAGGGGGCGAAAATGTGGTTCCACCCATCTAATTTTTTTGACTACATTGCACCTAGTTTTTTTAATTCAATTTTTTTCAAAAAATTCAATATTTTCAAATGACGCTGGATCAACATCATTAGTTAGAACATACTTTGTAGATTGTCCTCATCTGATCCTTGTTTAAGTTTCGTCGTGGTAGGACTTTTCCTTCCTCTAAAGAACACAAGAGTCGTCGATTTATCACATTCGGGCGAATCTTCTCGGCTGACCTCTTCATATGAGCTAGTTGAGGACGCCGGACCAACTTCACAATCGCTTGTTGAAGGCTGTAAAGATCTTGGAGTTGGGTGTGGATTGTGTTCAGTTCTAGCTTTATAAGGCCTGGGAGAGATGACAACAGAATATGTAGAATCGTCTTCTGGATGGATTTGAGTGGTGTACGAGGTCGACGGGAGGATTTCTTCTGACGAGTTTTGATTCTTGCTAATGTTGATTGTTTCGTCATGATAGCTATGTGCTGGCGTGGCTAAAATCTTCAATATATGTGTTAATAAATTTTGTTTTTTTAAAAACCTTACCAAACTAGAGTTTCGGTTTCGGGAAACCGAAACTCTAGTTTGGAATCGATTGCGCGCGTTCCCGAAGCTTGAAGACGCTTCCCTGATCCTGAATCAGGGAATCGGAGTGTGTGTATTGAAGCGAAAATAGAAATTTTTTAGATTTTTTGCCTGAAAACGTTAAGTGGGACACCCTGTACAAAATGAAAAATTTTTTTTTGACAGAAATTTTCAAATTCAAAATTTTACCGTGAAATTCTTCATCACACAAATTCTTCTTTTGATTCGTTGGAGAAATCGTCTTTTGAATTGATGGCTTCAAAATTGAAGCCGGCTGTTTTGGACTTGTTGTTGACGCCGGACCTCCTCCTCCTGTACTAGATATGCTTTCTGTCACCGATGACTCGGAAATCCTGCGATTGTTCACGTCGCTCGAAAATGCTGGAATAATAGGCCGACGGGTATATGGCTGAGTGCTTGGTTTATAATTTTCTGGCACGGTAGAAGAAGAATTTAAGCGACTTTCATGATGAAGTTCACTTTCTGAGCCCGATGAGTGTCCGGAGGCGGCGAATTTTTCGTTAAAGTTTTCCATTTTATTCAAATTTGCTGCATAGGCTTGTCTAAACAATATTTCATATAGTGAAAAACCGGATTTTTAAAAAAAATTTCAACTTTTTTAAATTTTCAACAAAAAATAACCCTATAAACTTGGCTTCGTGGAGAAGTTTCAAAAAGAATTGGAGTAGTGATGTTCAAAATGATGAGGGTAAGTGTGATAATAGGCTTAATGTGATAAAGTTATCATGTGATAACACCGTGTGATAACGTTATCACAAAAGTCGTTATCACTGTTATCAAAATGCGTTATCTTATCACTTATTACACCCTTTTATGAACATCACTAGCTTGAAGCGCATGGCCTAAAGGTTAGGACACTGGTCATCATATCATTGATACGGGATCGATCCCACCAGGCTCGAAATTTTTATTTTTAGCGAATCTTTAAGTTGTAAAAGCAGACTCCCCTTAAAATGACATGAAAATTTTTTATCATTAATTTTCGGATAAAAAATTTTCTGCGCCGTATATCGCTGGTTCAATCCCCATCGCAGCCGAATTGTTTTTGCGTCATTTGTTTAAAAAAAATATTTTTTTACCTTTTATTCCAAGACAAACTCCCGGACGGATCCATAAAATCCCGGTATTGCTTTGCTTTAATGTATCTTTCTCTGGCATCCAACCCGTTGGGATCTGTGTTAATTTGTGCCGAAGCTGAAGCCTCTTTGACAGCGGTAGAGTCCATACTTGACCAATTCGCATGACGATAAAATTCCCGTTTGCCAGTGGAATCGTAGTACCACAAATCGGAGTTGCCACTCATGTTGGGCTTGGATCTTTCTTCGCTATCTGAAGGAAATTCGATCGTTTTCAACGTTTCATTCAGCTCGAGACGGAAATTTTCATCGGAAGAATCTTCTGTCGGAATTCTTGGTCGGATTATGTGCGCTGGATCTTCCTAGAATTCTCATTTTTACTCAAGATTTGTGAATATAAGAAACACAGCGACGTATCCACAAGGGAGAGGATACCAAAGATACCGGTACCCCTCCCCCCTTACGGGCCAAAGGCCCGAAAAAACATAAGGGTCCTCCTTTATGATTTTGACTGAAATTTTTTTAGGATCATAAAGGTCTCCTATCGTAATTTTTCCAGGGCTTGGTACCCCCTTAATTTTTCTAGGGTTTGGTACCCCCCTCTTAAAAAAATTTCTGGCTACGTCACTAAGAAACATCATATGTATTCGAAGATGATAGATCTTATTCTAAAAATCATACCTGCTGTCTTGACAAACTCCTTTGATTTTGCATTAAATTATAACTTATAAGATTATTTGCTGGAATGGTGCTTTCGTTTCCATACGATGTATCCACAGAAAGTGGGGCATTTTTACTTGATATTGTAGCAAAGAGCTAAATATTTGGAGCTATTGTGGATCAGGGGGGTCACCCCAAGGTCAAAAATCGGAAAAAAATTTTCTAAAATTTTTTTAAAATGACATATTTAGGGGTAATTTTATGCGAAAACTCGATTGCGCGCATTCCCAAAGTGCAAAAACCTTTGTTTGACCCTTAAAAATTGAAAAATACGTATTTTTACCCACATTTTTACATTTAAAAATACGTATTTTCTATTTTCAAGGATCAAACAAAGGTTTTCACGCTTCGGGAATGCGCGCAATCGATTTTTCGCATAAAATTACCCCTAAATATGTCGTTTTTTTTTAAATTTTCCGATTTTTGACCCTGTAGTGACCACTTGATCCACAAATATTTTTTTCACAATTTACAATAATAAAAATGAAAAATTGTTACAGTATCATTCGAAAAGTCGATAGTCCCACTCTGGAGTTGTCTGGTAGTCATGAGTGCATTTAGGCAATACAAAATTGAGAGTATCAAAGATGCTGTTGCAGCGTGGAGAAAATATGGGGATGAAGGGTAGACCTAAAAAAGCAACTACAGTCAAATCTCCGTTTTATGACACCCGTTGGAGGGACATAACAACCACTCAGGGATACCAGCAGAAATTTTGTATAAAGAAGTCGACTTGCTATATATACCAAATTTTCCCGCCGGCATCCCTGCGTAGTCGCTGTCATAAAACGGAGGTTTGACTGTATACAGGGTGCCCAAAAATGGTCCATTTGCGATGATTTTTTCAAGTTTTTAATTTTCACCAAAATAACCCTATTGGGTTTTCTATGTAAGGAATCGCATAGAAAACCCCTCTGACCCTGATTCAGGGAAGAGATGTATGTGTATTAAAGCGAAAATATGCTAATACTGGATCAGAAGCATTTTTAAGATTCGGTAGTGCGAACAATCGATTCATCGCAGGGATGCGAATTTTTTCTGCCAAACACGACCACGCAGGGATTTTTCAAAAAATTTTGATTTTGGCCAAAAGTGCTTTTGTCGATCTCTAGTTGAAAGTATACTATGGAATCAGCTTACTTTAAAATATCCAATAAAAAGAATAGTGGAAAAACCAAAACAGACAATAGTCATGGTTAAACAAATCGCCACATCCACTCGTTGCCAACTTTTTCCCTTGGTAATTGCTTTGTACATAACATAGGGCACCGGATGTTTACTTTGATCTGGAGATTTTGTCATCAGGTAGATTCCTAAATGATGCGTGAAAAATCATACAGGGTGGGCCCAGAGGGCGAAAAGGTGCCATCACTCAAATCACCCACTGGATGAATCACCCATCACCCACTAGAGGGTGATTCACCCATGGGTGATAGGTGATGCTACCCAGTGGGTGATGGGTGGGTGAATTTTGGGTGCTATCACCCATTTTTTCGCCCCCTGGGTGGGCCAAAAAAGTGGATTTTTGTGATTTTTTAAGACCCGCAAATGTATTGTTCTAAAAATGATTCCCCCCTAGGGGTAATTTTATGCGGGGAATCGATTGCGCGCATTCCCAAACCCTAAAAATGCTTCTCTGACCCTGATTCAAAGAAACATTGAGTTTTTGAAGCGAAATACCTCGTTTTTCACAATTTCAAAACCCAGTTTTTCCCTGAATCAGGCTCAGGGAAGCATTTTCAGGATTCGGGAATGCGCGTAATCGATTCCCCACATAAAATTACCCCTAGAAACATAAAATTACCTTTAGAAAATTAAATTTTCGGGTACCAAAAAATCAAAAAAATCCACTTTTTTTGGCCCACCCTGTATATTGGACCACACTGTAAAAAACTCCGATCAATTGGTCAAGGCGAAACGCGCAAAAAAATTTGAGGTCAGGGCACAAAGAGCGAAAAAAATTGAACTCAGAGCGCACGAAGCGCGCTCAAAAGTTTTGTTTCTCTGAGCATTTTTAGCTAAAAAACAAGCATTTTTCAAAAAAATTTTCACTAGCGGCGCTGATTTTTTACCTAACAAGGGAACCTTCCCAGTTGATGGTGCTATTTTGTGAAAAGTCTTAGCCATTCTCATAGAGCATAGTCCACTTGTAAAAAATTCGAAAGAATTAGCTGCCATCGGATCGTTGACATTGAGCAAATTAGCCAAAAAATGCCAAAAACAGCGTTTTCTTTGAAATTAAGGGGCCACCAAAAACACCTTTATTTGACTTCTTTCGTCGAAATTTCGACATTTTCCACAGTTTTTGGCTATGGCGAACATTTTCTAAGTGTTTTTAGAAAAAGTTGAAAATTTTTGAAAAAATTGATTTTTTGGGGTCTATCCATGG
>OZJO01000122.1:0-11241 GCA_900406225.1 Acrobeloides nanus
AAATTTTTAGCATGTGATTCTTGTTAAAAATGTGAAGGAAGCATTTTCAAGCTTCGGGAATGCGCGCAATCGATTCTCTCATTGAAAAACCCTAATAAGGTATTTTTAGAAAAAATTTTCGGGTCCAAAACTCATGAAAAAATGGTAAAAACGAACTTTTTTTGCGTTTCCCTGTAAACAAAAAAATTTGTGGCGAAAATTGCTTAAAAATCTTAAGTTCCGTTTTTTGCCCCACTCTGTAAATTTGTTTCATTTTAGTTTCCTGTATATTCTTTTATTACACTTAATTTTATTGCTTTTAAACATATAAACTTTTAGCTTATTGTTAGCAAACAGTTCACAAGAAATATTATTACTTTAGGTGTGTTATTCAAAAAAGTGTGCCAGAGATTTATTTTTATGGTTCTTATTATCCTACTACTATAAATGTTTAATGTTTACGGTGTTCTTTTGACTTGAAACATCTTAGATTAATAAAATTTATTGGAACAAGAAATAAGCTATAACAATTAAAAGCATTCAAATAAGGTTTTATGATCGTTTGTGTCAAAAGAATTGCTGCTTATCATGCGAATATTTAGCCGTTTTAATGGAAACATACTTTGGCGTACTTTAAGCCATAAATTTTAAGGGGCTTAAAAAAAGTTAAAAATAAAAATATATTGGCCAATAGGATAATATAGAACAGGGGAGGGAGTAGAGCGCTAACGCACTCGGAGGAGAGGGGAGCGGCAACTCTGAGCGGTGGCTCCGAGCGTCAGCTCCGAACGGAACTCCGAGCGCCGACTCCGAATTTTACTCTGAATATTTTTTCAAACATTACTCAATCGTTTCAATAAACATCTTTTAATTGAATCAAGCAACTTCCTGAGTCAATTAGCCAAAATAAAATATCTTGTACAAAACCTTTTTGCCGGAGCTAAGAGTCGAATCTAGTGGTGCATGACCGACGCTTTCGCCACTGTACCACAGATGGTTCTAATTTCTAAGGTTGCACGTTATCAGTCGTGCCGCGAGTTGTGCTTTCGCGAAAGGGATTAAAGAACGCGGCGCGAAGCGCCCTTTAACCCCCGAGAAATCTTAGCCCAGCGCGAGACCAATCCCCTCCGGCGGAGCTGGACCGAAGAAAAAGCCCCTAAAAATGGCGAGGTCACGCAGTCGAGAGAAAAAATAGTAAGAAAATATTTTTTGTAAATTTTGGAAGCGAATATGGCCAAAAAAAACCCAAATTTCTGACTTTTTAAAGTTTTTCACGAGGAAAAATTTAAAAAAAGTCAGTACACTTAGCCCTCCCCCCAAGCCGTGGGGGGGGGGGGGTAATGTGCATAAGTTTCCAAATTTCTTTAACTTCCCTATTTTTTTAAACAGCTTGAAAAATCTTAAAATATTTTTTTATGTTTAAGTTTGAATTGGATCGCTTTGCAAAGCTCCCACGATTATCTCAAAAAGAATGTCCATTTGAATTTTACAGAGAAAAGGTCTGAATTTCGACTACTGTCTGAAATTGCTTTAGCCTTATTGTCTATTCCATCAACTTTTGTTCCAAGTGAGGTCCTATTTAGCAAGGCCGGTCTTATTTATGGAAATAAATTGCGCAATCAGTAAGCTTTTATTTGCTGACAAAGAATACTCTCATCTTATTTAAATTTTAGATTATCTGAACAAAAAGCTGAAGAATGTTTGCTGATCAAGGCCCATTTAGGTGACAAAAAAGACTCCAAAGACATTCTATTAGAAGATGAAGAATCACAAAGTGATGTATCTTGCCAATCCGAATTTTATTAAAATAATTATTTTTAGGCGGTATCCTACTTCATCCACTGGACAGTTCATCCACCATGGACACTTCATCCACTGGACACTTCATCCACCCGAGACAGTTCATCCACCACGGACACTTCATCCACCATAGACACTTCATCCACTGGACACTTCGTCCACCATGGACATTTCATCCACTGGACACTTCGTCCATCATGGACACTTCATCCACTATGGACACTTCATCCACTATGGACACTTCATCCACTGGACACTTCATTCACTGTCTTCAAAAATTATCAAAATCACTTTGGTCCTATTACAGTTGATGAAATGTCACTGATGGACAAAGTTTTCAGTGGATGGTGTGTCCTTGGTTGATGAAGTATCCTCGGTGAATGAAGTGTCTTTGGTGGATGAAGTGTCCATAGTGGAAGAAGTGTCCAGTGGATGAAGTGTCCATGTTGGATGAAGTGTCTATGGTGGATGAATTGTCCGGTGGACGAAGTGTCCAGTGGATGAAGTGTCCATGGTGGATGAACTATCCAGTGGATGAAGTGGGATACCGCCATTTTTTAATATTGTTATTTTTGTGATGCCTTATTATTGTTAATGAAAGATTTTTTACATAAATTTTTTAAATTTTCTTATAAATTGAGAATATTGTTGTATTTTTTTAAATCCCGAAAAATCGGGATCCCGAAGAAAAATTCCCGATTTTCGGGATTTCGGGATCCCGAAAATAAAATCCCAATCCCGTTTTTTCGATCCCGATCCCATCTACCCTAGCTTTAGGCCTTAGGCTTATTTTGTAACTTGAAAAGTTACTAAAATAATTTTAAAAGTTACTAAGATAATTAGCATTCCATCCAAAATTCAAAAAAATACTCAAATAAAAATACTCGAATAAAAATACTCAAATAATAAAAAAATACTCGTTTAAATACATTTGTTTCTGTCACGAGACCTTAATTCGAACGTCATCGACATGCGATTCCTAAGGGGAGAAAATTATTGAACAAGCCTTCAAGTTCGACTTTGTAGAGAAAAATACGGAAAATTGAGTTTTTTAGATATGCCACTATATATTTTACGAATTTGTGATGTTGGAAGAGGAAATGATATTACTACTGCTAGTTCATCAGATGGTTCTGCCACAGCGACATTCCGTTGTTCTAGTGGAAGCTATATATTTGTCTCTGAACACCCAGTTAATCAACGTAACCCAAATGGTTTTGTTAGGGTGCTCATAAGGCGTTGGCGCGCGCAAAAAACTGTAAGCAACAAGTAAGGCGTTGGCGCGAGAGTGCAAAAAACACTGTAAGCCGTTGGCGCACGCCGGCATTGGCGCTTTTTTTTCAGAAAAAATGTCGGATTTGTGCAAAGGTCTTTAGAAATTGTCCAAAAATGAAAAATTCCACAAAATCTTGTAAGAAAACTATATTTTTGTGCAAAAACTGCGTTGGCGCGCGCCAACGCCGGTGTGCGCCACGGCTTATAGTGTTTTTTGCACTTGCGCACCAACGTTTTATTTGCTGTTTATAGTGTTTTTGCGCGCGCCAATGCCTTATGAGCACCCTTACTAAGTATATATGTTGTTTTACTTGAATCCATTTTTTAAAATAAATTTTGTGTATTTTTTAATTTTTATTAATTTTAAATTTTTAACTGAAAAGCGGTTGCCAGGACTACCCCTCCCTATGCTACACACTGATGAGGACTAGAAATTAATTAATTCAAAAAATAAAAAAATTCAATAACGCTTCTCAAGATTACAAACAAAAGGTAACGGTGTAAAAGCAACTCCAGGTCTTCTTTCAAGACTAGGTTTCTTACCATCGACTGCTGAGATCTAAAAAAAATCAAATTCACTAAATCGCAACATTTTCAAAATACCTTGAATTGGTTGAAAATATTGGCTACAAACAAAAACATTTCCATTCTTGCTAAACTTTCTCCTAAACATGATCGTCGTCCAATAGAAAATGGGTTAAATTCATCGATTTTTCTCACATTGCCATTTGAATCCAAAAATCGCTCTGGTTTGAATTTATAGGGCTCTGGGAAGATCTAAAAAATTGGGCTAAGAAATTAAAAATCGCTTTTTTAGACAACTTTCTCATCATACAAAAGCGATGAAATCATAGGCAGCACAGCTGTACCCTTGGGGAATTTATACCCTTTATAAACAGTATCCTTGGTTGTTATATGATAGCCTGTGATAAAAACAATATTGGACAAGCGTTGAATTTCCTATAAAAAATGTTGATGTTTTATAGGGGTTAAAAATCTCTCATATGATTATTTTACAGGGTGAGACAGTTTTTGCAATTTCTACATAAATTTTGGACATGAAAATTTTTTCAAATAATGACCCCTATAGGAGTAATTTTATGCGGGGAATCTTTCGCTTCCAATATACCCATAAATTTCCTAATTCAGAGTCATGGAAGATTTTTCACGCTTCGGGAATGCGCGCAATCGATTCCCCGTCTATAACAAGACAGTTGGTTTTCTTCCGAAAATTTTACTGCCTGTTTATTTTTGTTTCACTATACCCACCATCTTCCCTGAATCAGGGTCAGAAAGTGTCGAGTTTCGGGACTGCGCACAATCGATTCATCTCATAAAATTACTCCTAAGGTAGGGTTGCATAAATTTCCGGAACATATTTCCAGAAATGTTTCCAAAAATATTTTCATGGAAATATTTCCATTTTGGAAGCCGTGCAACCCTACCTATAGGGTCATTTTTAGAAAAAATTTTTGGAGATACAATACAAAAAGGGGGCCACCAACATAAAAAATTTTTTCTAGAACTTTTTAGAAATGACACCTCTAGGAGTAAAAAATGCAGGGAATCCGAATTTGGCGTGGCCTTATTTGCGGACGAACATTTGCGGATGCGACACTTGCGGATGCGACATTTGCGGATGAGACATTTGCGGATGCGACATTTGCGGACGAACAGAGTCTAAAATGGCTAGTAAAGCCATGTTCGACTCTGTTCGTTCGCAAATGTCGCATCCGCAAATGTCTCATCCGCAAATGTCTCATCCGCAAATGTTCGTCCGCAAATAAGGCCACGCCCCGAATGTGACAAAATAGAAGCGAAAAAAACGCTTCTCTGATTCAGGGAAGACCTATGTATCGAAGCGAAAAGTCTTAAAAATGCGATTTTTGCGACTTTTTACTTCAATAATCAATACCCTTTCCCTGAATCAGGGAAGCGTTTTTTCGCTTCAAGATTGTCAAATTCGGATTCCCCGCATTTTTTTACCCCTAGAGGTGTCATTTCTAAAAATTCTAGAAAAAAAATTTTCGACAAATTTCTCCCTCCAGTGGCGTACCAAGAAAAAAATTTTGGGGGGGGGCCAACTTGTAAAAAATTTGTTTGCCTTGGTTTTTTGCCAGGGTCAGGAAAATGTCTTATGTTTTTTTTCGAAAATTTTCCAAAATTTGGGGCAAAAACATAAGGGGGGACCAAGGCAATTTTTCCGAATTTGTAAAAAAATTTCAAAAATCACTTTAATCCCCTGCATTTTCGCGCCTGTCGGCGCAAAAATTTTTTGCTGAAAAACACTCATTTTTAAGCGGAAAACGCTCAGAAATTTTCGACGAAAATTTTGTTGAAATCTTTGAGTTAACGCAAAAACCAGCGCCGAAAATTTTTTTTGAAAAATACTACTTTTTAAGCTGAAAATGCTCCGAAATTTTTGATTTTTCGACGAAAATTTTTGTTGAAATCCTTGAGTCAATGGAATAACCAGCGCCGCAGGCGAATTTTTTTGTTGAAAAATGCTTGTTTATCTGCTGAAAATGCTCAGAAAATGAAGAACTTTTGGTTTAAAAAATGTCAAATTTGGGGCTGTTTTGTTGAAAAATGGAAAAATTTAGTGAAAAACTTTAGTCGAAATAAAATCCAGCGCCGCAGGCGAAAAATTTGTTGGTAAACGCTTGTTTTTTAAGCGAAAATGCTCAGAAAATTACAATTTTTATATAGAAAAAATGGAAATTTTGGACCTTTTTGGCAAAAAATAGGAAATTTTGGCCATTTTTGGTGAAAAATCATAATGGAAGACCATTATGATTTTTGAAAAATTTTTTCAAAGAATTTTGTGAAAAACATCAGGGGGGACTATTAGGAAAAAATTTTAATTGTTCCAGGAATGGGGTACCTACCCCAGAAAACCCTGTTTTTATGCCGAAAATTACGATTTTTGGCGAAAAATGTTGAATTTCGATTAAAAAATGGAAAATTTTGGATATTTTTAATGAAAATTTGATCATTTGTGATGAAAACCATAATGGAGTACCATTAGGATTTTTGAAAAATTGTCAAAATACGTTTTTTGAAAATCTTTTTGTTTAATTCTTGACGTTTTAGTAAAAAAACAGCGCCGCAGGTGCAAAATTCTTTCGAAAATAGCCGTTTTTAAGCTAAAAATGCTCAGAATTACAATTTTTGATATAAAAAATTGAAAATTTGTGAAAAATCAAAAAGGGGGACTATTAGGATTTTTGAAAAAAATTTCAAAAATTTTGGGCAAAAACATAAGGGGGGACCATTAGGAAAAAATTTTCATTTTCCGGATTTTGGGAGGGGGCCGGCCCCCCCTGGATACGCCACTGGCTCCCTTTCTATTGTGTAGTAGCTCCAAAATTTTGTGTCCAAAATTCATGTAAAAATCATAAAAAGTGCCTTCTTTCCTTGTAGAATTTAAATTTTTTGCGAAAATTTTTTACCAAAAGCCGTAAATGTACGGTTTTTAGACACCCTAAAAAATAAAAATACTCTACATTGACAAGTGCGTTTGTATAAGGCAAGTTTCTCTTGTCCTCCATGAGGATTAGTCGATCACTTCCGATAACAGTATCGAGCTCTAAATGGAGTTTTTCTTGGATTTTCTTCTCGTAGATTAGATAAATAATGCCCCAAGAAAGAGAACTGACTGTTGTCTCCTTAAAATTGAATTTTGATATAAAAAAGAGATTGTACTTGTCCGGCTGACCACAGATCAAAACACGTAGTTATAAGTTGTCGCATCCTAAAAATAAGAAAAACTTGTTTGGTTTTTTTCATGAGCTTTTTTATTCGTGAAAAAAAATCAAATCTGGCAAAAAGTGAAAATGCGCTAAATGCACTCAAAGAGTGCGGGTTCAATTCCGCGACAAAAATCATTTTTTATTTTGCTGTCAATATTCATGAAAATTTTTGCATATCGATATTTTTATGCGGGGAACACAATGACACTATTATTTTTCAAAAAAAGAAAACTCTTGGAAAATCGCAAAAAACTAAAACTTTTTTTCCAATTATTCCAAAAGTTTTCATGAAGAAATAATAACGCCATCGTGTTGCCCGCATAAAAATGTGGATAGGCAAAAATTTTCATGAATTTTGACAAAAAAAATTGACTTTAGGACACGGGATCAAACCTAATCCCTATGAGTGAAGGTCGCCGCTATAGCACTCGGCCATGGGTCAACCCCATGATATGGTACTTGTTTTGAAGTTCTCGGCGAGCTGAGTCTATTGGCGAAATTAATTTTTAATTTTGACCCTTGTCAGCACCTTTTCAGCATTTTGGTGCGCCTTAGGATCGAATCCTCATCATTGAAGCTGCAAATCAAGCATAAAACCATTTGGTTATGTTGTATTGTTCCCATCAGACCTTTTTTATAACTGGTAACCGTACTTACGAATAAGAATGCGCACCGCTTTCTTCCTTGTCTCTTTTCGCTTTTTCCCTCAAATAAGCATCTACATAATCCGTTGGCTCAGAATCCAAATTAATATTCTGTCGGTGCTCTTCCACTTGTTTACTAAGAAACTCGAAGAATCTTTCATTTAGAGAGCAAATCCTTCGATAAATATTTTTAGCATAGGGCAAATGCTTAAAAATTTCTGTATTCTTCCACATGAGGATTGATACAGGATGAGCCATGAGGAGATTTAATTGAGTTATGGCGTCTTTTATTCTGTGAAATTCTTCGACTTTTTCCTAAAAGTGGAGTATTTAGTCTAACTTTTTGCTTCTTACTCCCTCAACACGGTATCCAAAAAGTAATGAGTTAATAATCGACCCTACAGAAACATCTATAAATGAGCTGATGTTAATTTCCTTTTCTCCCTTTTCTACCGCTTGCCTTAAATTTGAAATCATTGACGACACTTCTAACAAAATCTAAAAAATTTTTGAAACGAAAATATGAGCCCTTACTTTTTCTTGCATGGCATTTTTTTCAATTATAAAATTACGAAAAAAACGTTGCACAAATCTTCGATGATCCCTCCAAAGATCTCCAGATGTAAAAAGAACTCCGTAAGGAGTTTCTCCTAAACTTTTTTGATAAAATAAAATTTCAATTTCCTTAAAGCGACCCAAAATGCCGAAAAGGTGCAAGCAAGGATCAAAATTTTAAAAAATTTCGCCAATCAACTCGCCGAACACTTCAAAACAAGTACAATATCCGGAGTTTTGGGGTTTGACCTATGGCCGAGTAGCTAACGTGCCCGGCCTTCACTCATAGAGCATAGGTTTGATCCCGTGTCCTAAAGTCAATTTTTTTGTCAAAATTTATGAAAATTTTTGCCTATCCATATTTTTATGCGGGGAACACAATGGCGCTATTATTTTTCCATGAAAACTTTTGAGAAAATAAAAAAATCTAAAACTTTTTTCTCTCCAAATTTTGATTTTTCCAATTTTTCCAAAAGTTTTCATGAAAAAATAATATCGTCTTCGTGTTCCCTGCATAAAAATATGGATATGATAAAAATTTTCATGAATTTTGGCAACAACAAAAAATGACTTTAAGGCGCAGGATCGAACTCGTGCACTATTAGTGAGGACGAGCGCGTTAGCCACTCAGCCATCGATCAAACCACCAAAATGATATGGTACTCGTTTTGAAGTGCTCGGCGAGCTGGGTCGATTGACAAACTTTTTAAATTTTAACCCTTGCATGCACCTTTTTCCTCGTTGGTGCGCCATGTCCTACCTATTAAAAGCTTCACCAAAGAATTAAACATCCTTCCAGCATAAGTATCTCCTTCTTTTTGAAAAGTTTCTATGATTGTCTCATAATCTGCCATGGCAACAATGGGGATCTCCCCAAACCACACGGTATACAAAGGTCCATATTGTTGACCCCATTTTTGAAAAGTTTCGTGCATAGTTTGAAGTGGGTATAAGTGAAGAATATTTCCCAAAATTGGAAAAGGTGTGGGACCTAAAAACTTCAAACCTTCTCAAAGGCAATGACCTAAAACCTACCAGGTGGAAGCCCCCTTCTTTTCCAAAACATATGATAGAAAAAATACAAAACTGTAACCAAAATAAGAAATTGTACAATCATTTTTGAAAAATAACTTAAAATATTTTTTAAACAAATTTCAAAAATTGAATTTTTTTTAGGAGACTGAACCATATGTTAGGTTATTGAACTTTGTTTTATCTTGGTGAGTTATGAATTTTGGCATTCAAAATAAAATCAACCACTCGACCATACTTGCTATAAAAATTTTTGCCCTAGTGGGATCGAACCTAGTGGTCTCAACGTTGCTTAACTTACCAGATCGGACGGGATCGCTCTTTACCGGGGTCGGGGAATTAGTTTGGACTTGTGAGTTGAAACAAACTATAGCAAGTATGGTCGAGTGGCAAATGACTCGCTTGACAATCGAAAGACGTCTGGTTCGATTCCCTTATGCGGCATTTTTTCATTTATCAAATTTTTATTATTTTTTCATTTTTCTCCGCAACGAAGCTTCAGACACCCAAACCAAAACCATGTTTATAACAAGTAAAGTATGCTCAACAACTTCCTGCAAAAATTAGAAAAAAAAATCGATTTCGCATGTCTAAAGGTTCCCTTGTAAGCGTTTTCATAATTTTTCAATACGCGCAATTGATTTATCGCGTAAGAAAACCCCCATGGGGTTGTTTTTGTAAAAACGAAAAAGACTTGGAAAAATCGCAAAAATCACGTCTTTCAAATTTTTTTCATTTTTACAAAAAACCCTATGGGAAATTTTCCTATAAAAATCGATTGCACGCATTGAAAAATCATGAAAACGCTTAGTTCAATGACTTTAAGCTAGGTTCAGTGACTGAACCTGAAAGTTTAGACGCTGAACCTGTCTAAGTACACTGGATTTTGATTATTCATGAAATTTTAGCCCATTCCAATCATTTAAAGTGGATTTTATACGGAAGAATATGCATTTTTGCAACTACTTGCTTGAAAGTCACTGAACTGATGATTCAGTCACTGAACCGAACTTTTAATGCCAAAATTCATAACTCACCAAGATAAAACAAAGTCCAGTCACCTAACATATGGTTCAGTCTCTTTAAAAAAAAGTTCAGTTTTTGACAGCTTTAAAGGATTTTTTTATTTCGACTATTGGAAAGTACCCCTTAACACTGTTCAAAGTCAAATGACGTTTAGAGGTACCCCTCGTAGGCAGTGGCATAACCAGACCCCAACTACGGGGGGAGGGGCACTTTCCCAAAAAAAGGTCAAAATTAGGGAGGTAAACATCCAAATTTTTCCAAGAACAGGGGCACTAACCCGGGGCGCCCCCTGTGACTACGCCACTATTCGTCATACATGGGCAGCACTCCAGGTGGAATTTTCAAAAAAATCCACAACCCTCATTTCCCCTCCCGAACGAGTCGAAAAAACCAACCAAAAAAAGATTAACAAATTTAAAAAATATTTTTTCCCAAAAATAAATATGCTGCTCCAAGCAACCTACTTTTCGACTATTAATCCTCAATTCGTCGGCCTTCTGACCCACATCCTACACAGTGCCGTATCCAGGATTTTTTTAGGGGGGGGGTAACTTTTGGATCGAACCCCAAAATCATAAGGGTCCCTCTTTATGTTTTTTTCGAAAATTTTTCAAAAATTTGGGCAAAAAATTTGCCTTGGTCTAAAGGGGGACCAAAGCAAATTTTTTTGAGTTTTTAAAAAAATTTCAAAAATTAACCCTGATTTTCGCGAAAATTTTTTTGCTGAAAAACACTCATTTTTAAGCGGAAAACGCTCAAAAATTTTCGATTTTCAACGAAAATTTTGTTGAAATCCTTGAGCCAATGCAAAAACCAGCGCCGCAAGCGAATTTTTTTATTGAAAAACGTTTGTTTATATATGCTGAAAATGAAGAACTTTTGGTTTAAAAAATGTCAAATTTAGGGCTGTTTTGTTCGAAAATTTTTGTTGAAGAATATTAGTCGAGGTAAAATCCAGCGCCGCAGGCGAAAATTTTTTTGAAAAATGCTTATTTCTAAGCTGAAAATGCTCAAAAAATTACAATGTTTGCTGAAAAAATGGGAAATTTGTGTAGAAAAATATGAAATTTTGATCATTGTTTGCGAAAATCATAATGGAAGATCATTAAGATTTTTGAAGCTTTTTGGCTAAATCATAAGGGGGGACCCTGATCCTACATCCCCCCCCCCACAACCTC
>OZJO01000123.1:0-24451 GCA_900406225.1 Acrobeloides nanus
TGAAAAATTATCTTGACCTTGATTCAGGGAGTGGAGTTGGTGTATTAACGCGAAAACTGAAAACTTTTGTTCGCGTCCACACACCAACTTCATCCCCTGAATCAGAGTCAAGGAAGCGTTTTCATGCTTCGGGAATGCGCGCAATCGATTCCCCGCATAAAATTACCCCTATATGGGTCATTTTTAGAAAAAAATTTCTGGTCCTACAAAAATTTTCGGCCCCAAAAATGCACTTTTTTGCCTCACCCTGTACATCCTATATACATTTTTTAGGTACAATTATTATCGTATTGTTCCTCATACTCATGGGACACTTACCAGATTGTAAAAATCCAGGAATAGCAGTTTTGTTAGTCTGTGGGATGGCATGTGGGTTTGGAGTTAGTATTAATGGATTCTATGCTAGTCTTTTATCGATAGCTCCGTCGTATACGGGAGTGTTGTCTTCGATACATATGGTCCTTGGGTTTTTGGGAATGTTGGCCACGCCGCAATTGGTCTCGGTTTTTAGGGTTTATGTAAGATTTTGATTACATATTATTTCTCTCCATTGGTAAAAAAAGTCACACCCATGGTGAAGTGGCAAGTGTCTCACTTTGACTCAAATGGTAGAGGGTTCGATCCCACTAGAAGGACATAATTATAGGGGGGACACGGGGATTGTTCCCAAAAGTTGAAAAAAACATCTATAAAAACATTTTCACCCTGGTGGGACCGAACTCATGACCATTTGTGTGCAATGTGAGATGCTTGCCACTTCACCATTGATGATGTTTTTTACTGACCCAACTCAAAAATTGACCAAAATTTCCAACTTTTTTTCCAACAAATTTGTCAATTTTTCATCAAAAATCGAAATTTTCTGGGATTTTCCCAAGTCATCTAGTTCATTATTTTCTTTGACAACTTTTTTGGAATCTATAAAAACATTTTCGTCCTGATGGGGTCGAACCCTCGACCATTTGTGTGCAATATGAGATGCTTGCCACTTCACCATTAGTGATGTTACTTTTAATATTTATTTTTAGGGTACTCTAGAAGAGTGGCGCACCATTTTTTACATTATTGCTAGCTGTGTTCTTGTTACTGGAATTTTCTTTTGCATATTTGCCGAAGGTAATTTGTCAATATTTTTTTTTAATTTGTGAATTTTTAGCCGAAGTCCAACCTTGGGCTAAATTTGATGGTAGTGAGAAAAATTCGCATAATTTATTGAATGAGAAAGAATCTTTCAATGATCTCGAATCTTGGAATGTCAAAGAAAAAACGGGTGTTCCTTCTTAAATATTAGGTTCTTGGTTATAACCATTAGGTTTAGGCTTTCATATCATTTGTTGTGAAATTTTTGGTATTCGATATTACAGGGTGGGGCAAAAAAGTGGACTTTTAAAAAAATTTTCAAGATTTTTAATTTTCACCAAAATAACTCTATAAGGATTTTTCTATGCGAGAATCGATTGCGTGCATTCCCGGATCCTGAAAACGCTTCTCTGGTCCTGATTCAGGGAAGAAATATGTGTATTGAAGCGAAAATAGGATAATACAGGGTCAGAGAAGCGTTTTCAAGGTCCGGCAATGCGCGCAATCAATTTTTCGCATAGAAAAACCCCTAGAGGGTTATTTTGGTAAAAATGAAAAAACTTGAAAAAGTCGCGCAAAAATCCACTTTTTTGCACCACCCTGTAGCTTCTTCTTTTTATGATGTTTGTTGTATTTATTTTTTACTGATCTTATTATGTGCATTTGAACCCAGAGCAATAAGAAAATGACGGGATTTGATGTTATTTTTGTGATAATTTTTAATAAATTCATAAATACATAGTAAAATTTTCTAGAGTCAGTTTTATTATTTTGGAAAAATATATAGTGCTGATGGGATGGGTTGGCGACACTTGCGCATGAAACATTGCGCACCCACATTTGCGCATTTACTTTTGCGCATGCACTTAAAAAATTGCGCAAAAGTGAATGCGCAAATGCTACATGCACCAAAGCACCTGCGCAAATGCACATGCGCAAATGTGCATGCGCAATGCACAGGGGTCATTTACATATCACGTGATCAAATTTTAAAAATTTTTAGACCCCCCTACCCCTCCGTGATCAAACATGATCACGGGCTTACCCCCTCCCCCCACCGTGATCATGGTCAACTTTTTTCTTTAAAAAATAGGCATTTTGATGTAAAAATGGAAATTTGTTTTCGATTTTGATCTATTTTTTTCGATTTTAGCCAATGTTTTCGAATTTGGATAATTTTTTCGCTTTTGGTCAAATCTGTCAATTCGTCGATTTTGACCAATTTTTTCGATTTGGATCGATTTTTTTCAATTTTGGCAATTTTTTATTATAAATTATTCGAGAATTTTGGCCAAAAACATAATGAGAATCATTAGGAAAAATCCTCATTTTTTCGATTTCATGGGGAGATTGCCCCTCGCTGATCACATGATCAATGGCCTGACCCCCCTCCCAACATGATCAAGCGTGATCATTTCAGCTACCCCACCCCCTCAACCTGATCATGTGATATGTGAACGACATGCGCAAATGTAAGTGCGCAATGTTTCATGCGCAAGTGTCGCCAACCCGGCGGGATCCTGAAATCCCGATTTGGGGATATCCTGATGATTTTGATCTGACGCTTCCCTCGGGGGGGGGGGGCGAGGAGGTACGACATCTAAGTGTGAATATTGGAGAAGGATAGAGGGATCGATCCCAGCAACGTCGAATTTTAAAACTTGTTCAATTTCTGGAAAATATATATCCAGACCCCTAAAAATTAAATTTTGACAAGCTTACAAATGTCTAATAAAATTTCCACATCCATCTTTTGTTTCTCCTTATTTCAAAAAATCGCGTGGGCTAGCCGATAAACAAATTTGTGCCAAAAATTTTTCAAGTGTGAAAAATTTGAATGATTGAATTCTGTTTTATCTATGATCTAGAGTCTAAATAAGTTTATCCATAAATAACACGTATAAATATTTATATATATGATGTCATATAAAAATACAAAAATTTCGAGTGGGTGTTATTTTTTGTTGTTGTACGGCACACATTGCATTATGCTTCCAAAGAGTTGTCGACAAAGCAGCATTTCGTCTAAAAAATTTGAACTTTACGAGAAATTTAAAAGGTATAGAATAATTTATAGAGGTTTAAGTTTAGGATTAGGCTTGACATTGGCTTAGGCTAAATCTAGGCTTCACGGCAACCGAAAAAGGAAAAAAGTTCCGCACAGAAAATTTTTTAAAACAACACACCAGTCGACTCAGCTCGTCGAGTAGAATGAATACCATAACATGGTTGGATTTCCAATCCGAACCCGTGGTCGAGTGGCTAAAGTGGCAGATTTGCAGTTTATAGGAAAAATGTTTTCAAAGTATTTTAGAGACCAAAATAGAGAAATGCAAAAATTTTCCTGGCATTTGGACAACTATAAATTCAAGCGGAATGCGAACTCGAGCCTATACACTGCAAACCTGTCACTTTAGCCACTCGGCCATAGGCTCGGGATGGAAAACCCATTTTATGGTATTCACTCTACTCGTCTCGGCGAGCTGAGTCGATTGGTGTGAGCCGTTTAAAAAATTTTTGAAGCTACTACACAATAGGGGGGGGGGCACCTACGTGAAAAAAATTTTTCTGGAAATAACCCCTCTAGAGGTAAAAACATGTGGGAGAATCCGAATTTGAATTTTTGAAGCGGAAAAACGCTTCCCTGATACAGGGAAGGCGTATAGTGTATTGAAGCGAAAAGTCGCCAAATGCGACTTTTCGCTTCGATCACAGACTTTCCTTGAATCAGGGAAGCGTTTTTTCGCTTCGAAAATGTCAAATTCAGATTCCCCGCATGTTTTTACTACTAGAGGGGTCATTTCCAGAAAAATGTTTGAAAATTTTTTCACGTGGGTAGCCCCCTATTGTGTAGTAGCTCCAAAATTTTCTTTGCGGAACTTTTTTTCCGTTTTCGACCACCGTCGCTTTAGGCATAGTTTGGATTTGACTTGCCTTAGGCTTAGGTTAGGCTTAGCCTTAGGTTTATGCTGTTTAGCTTATGCTAGTCTAAATCTACAACATTGCCAAACGAAATCATTAGTTTCTTTGTTTTTCACTTATTCCACCCACTCGGTTTTTTCCTGATTTTCAATTTTTCCTGACGGATTATGCAATGAAGCGGAGAGCTAACCCCTAGCCTTATCCCAGAATCAATGATGCAAAATCTCCATTAAATAAACCAAGGTCATAAACAAAAAAGAGATTTCACTCTATGAAAACAATTTGCGAACGATAAGAGATCTTGAATTTTAATTGAAATCAAGACTTATTTACACTCAAATGCAAATTTTAACTTCCCCATAAACATTTTTTTACTACTATCTTTAGTATATTTTTAGCAAAATTTTCCTAGAAAAATAATGTTTACCGCAGCAAAATGGTCAAAAACGCCCCCAATTTAAGTGATGATTTTTTCAAGAAAATGAAAATTTTTGCCTAATCCTATGCCTTTTGGGGCGACATGTAATACACTTCCTGACGTGACCATTTACAAATTAAATTAATTTTGAGGCTCAAAATCAAAGCTTCGCATGCGAAAAGAAACATTGGATTACTTGCCGAAAGCTATCATGAAATCAATCTTTCTATAGGAAAAAAAGAAGGCTTTTTGAGAAGGGTAATCAAATATTTCGAGAAGGGTAATCAAATATTCAAATGGCATGAATGTGATTATATAAAAAAATTTAGAATGCTTGAGCAATTTTTTTGCATTGACAATAAAAATTGAGATAGTACATACACATAAGTTGGAAAGTAAGCGCATCTCTAAAGATTTCGAAAGCTGGATGGTTGGGGAGGAAGGGGTATCAAAATATGACAATGGACAGTTCAATATGAAAAAATGATATATTCGGAAAGATCATGAAAAATGGAGCATTTTTTGTTTTTACAGTATGTTCTGAATCGTTGTAGTTTTCGAGATAATTGCGTTTGAAATTTTGAATTTGTTACAAGCTCTTCGTTGTAATACACCAACTTTTTTGAATTTTTTGCGGAAAAATCGATTTTGCATCGATTTTTAAAATTTTCATAAAATGAACATTGTAGCAATTTTTTATAGCTAAATGAGACGAAAAAAATGACACCAAGATTATCCAATTTGAAAATTGTTTTGGATTATTGAAACGAAAATTCTGATTCATGTTTTCTTTTTAATAACCCAAATCAATGTTCAAATTGGATAATTTTGGTGTCATTTTGTTCGTCTCATTTAGCTATAAAAATTGTTCATTTTATGAAAATTGAAAAAATCGATTTTTCCGCAAAAAATTCAAAAAACGTTGGTATATTACAACGAAGAGCTTGTTCAAAATTTCAAACGCAATTATCTCGAAAACTACAACGATTCAGAACATGCCGTAAAAACAAAAAATGCTCAATTTTTCATGATCTTTTCGAATATATCTTTTTTTTCATATGGTTGTAAATTACTGGACTGGTCCTTTAAGCCTAAGCTTAAGCCTAAACTTAAGCCTAGCTTAAGCCTTCATAATGAATCAAATTTTATTTTTATCTGTTGATAAGTTCAAAATTTATGCACACCTCCTCCATTAACTTGAATTTCATCGTTGTTAAAAAACACTCTTGGATCTGTCGATCTTTTGCCATATCTCGATAAAACTGCTCTACCATATCTGGATAGCATAGCTGAAGGATCCGCTCTTCCATATCTGGATAGCATAGCTGAAGGATCTGCTCTTCCATATCTGGATAAAAGAGCAGACGATCTTTTCGGTTGGAATTCAACTGCTTCTTCAGCTGATGCCAAGACTAAGAATATGCTGAGGATGAGTACAAAAACTTGCGAATATTTTAAAAATAAATTTGCAGATGGGGTATGTATTGGCTGCATTATGAGATGTGTGGAATCCTGAAAATGGAAATTTTGAACAGCTAAAATTAAACAAATAAGTTAAAAATAGAAAAGTTTGCAAGTATAAGAATGGGAGATGTTTATACATTAAAAATTTAATTTTGTTGACTTCACGGTTGATGTCGATCAATTTAGCACAATTGGGTCCATTAATCGAGTCGCGAAAAACATTGCATATAGAAGTGAGGATGTTGGAAGAAAAAATATACAAGGTGTCCCAAAAAATGGCATTTTTGGGCGATTTGTTCAATTTTTAAAGTTTTTAATTCTCACCAAAATAGCCCTATAGAGGATTTTTCTAGGCGAAGAATCGATTGCGCGCGTTCTCGAACCTTGAAAATGTTTCCCTGATTCAGGGAAGAGGTAAGTGTTTTGAAGCGAAAATATGCTAATACATGGCCAGGGAGCGTTTTCAAGGTCCGATAATGCGCGCAATCGATTTCTTGCAAGAAAAATTCTTTATAGGGGTGATGAAAATTAAAAAACTTGAAGAAATCACAAATTGCCATTTTTTGGACATCCTGTAAAATAAGAAGAAAATGTTTTAAAACCCATGGTTAAGTGGTTAGAGCTCTAGACGCCCTCACTGAAATGGCGGTTTCGATCTCACCCGGAGCGATCTTTTTTGCATCATTCAAAAAATTTATGAAAATTTTTGTGTATGAATATTTTTATGCGGGTGTTGTGATCCTCCAGCGATGGAGTTGCCAAACTATACCCAAGGAAAAATCTTTTGGATGCAAGGGGGAGCCAAACACATGTGTACAGACACCCCCGAAATTTGTGACTTTCTGCGGGCGAAATGAGTCTCGTGAGCGAAACTCATTTTGGCCTGCGGGTTGCAAGTGACCCCCCCCCGGAATTCGGGGGGAGGGGGTGTACACGTGTGGAACCAAACCTTTGCTAGCGCCGGTGATGCCTTAGCTTTGGCAGTGCACCGGACCACTAAACCATGGTAGTTACTGAATGACTCTTAATTAATCTCGATCTTGAAGCAGTGCCAACCACAACAGCGAGATGGCGACATTATATTTCCATGAAAGTTAATAACAAAATCTTTTTTAACTTTATGCAAATTTTGTCATTTTGCGTAAAACAATTTTAAAAATATATTTTTATGGAAAAATAATATCACCATCGTGTTCCTCACATAAAAATATCCGTAAAAATTTACATCAATTTTGAATGGGGCAAAAAGAAATCGCTCCGAGCGGGTTCAAATCTGCACCTTCAGTGCGAGAGTCTGGCATCCTAACCACTTGACTATGAGCTTGCACAAGTTTTAAACTCCAGCGTGGAAACAGTCGTTTGATGTTTCGAAACTTTTATATGTTTTTGAGAATTTCTCCGGAAATACAAAGCCAATCATGATAGTTTTGGTGTCGTTAGAAAGCTGGATTTTCTAGTGATCGAATGACACCAAAATCATGCCATAACTCTTTTTGATTGAGGAGTTCTTGCATAATTAGTAAAAAGTGTCAATTTTTTAGACATTTTTTAATCATTATGCCCGCAACCAGAAAGAGTTATGGCATAATTTTGGTGTCATTCGATTGCTACGAAATCCAGCTTTCTAACAACACCAAAACTATCAGGATTGGCTTTGTATTTCCGGAGAAATCCTCAAAAACATAAAAAAAACGTTTCGAAATGTCAAGTTTCAAAACATCAAACGACCGTGGAAACGGACTACAAACATGGTGCAAAAAATTTTTTTAAATCTTCATGGGGAAAAAATTTTGCTCCCTGAAAATAATAATAAAAAATATTCGAAATCAAAAGTTTTACACTAACATATCGAAACTGACTATTTCAACGTTGCTTAACTTGCCAGATCGGATGGTCATTTCTCTATCAGCTGCGCTATGGAATAACCACCTAATCCCTATAAGCATTCCTTGAAACAATACACGACCATTCATTCACGCATATGTTTATCAAGAAATAGGAAGGAGGAGCCTACCCTATTCTTCGAGAATCAGATTTGGCACCACACTATTTAGTCTACATATATTCATTACGTATTGCTATGTATTAAGACTTAAGAATTAAGACTCATCTTTTATCCTCCAAAAAAGGCGGAAAAAATTATCCAAAGGCACTTTTCATTACGCATATAGATATGGCGGAGAAGAAAATTCAATCTTTCTATGACGGCATGAAAAAGGCAAGAAGGAATAAGCCAAATCATATCAATTTTGACGTACATTATAGTATTATGGAGTCATTCAAGAGAATCGTTATATGTCAAGAAAGTTGCTATAATAAGTGGGCTCAAGTGAATTTGTGTGCAAAATTATAGCAGTCAATGTGGAAAAAATTAAACAATTTCTCCAGTATATAAAATGTTCCACTGAAAATGTTATAAAAAGGGAACTACATTCGTTTTGAAGTTCAAGACTTATCAAAAGTTGAAAAGAAAAGTAGTAAAATTCAAATTGTTTGGACCTAAAAGGCTTAGGATTAACTTTAGCCTTAGGATTGGGCTTAGGATTAAGCTTTGGCTTAAGATTGGGCTTTGGTTTATGATTGGGTTTAGGATTAGCCTTAGGATTGAGCTTTGGCTTAGGATTAGGTTTTGGTTTAGAGTTGAGCTTAGGTTTAGGCTTAGGATTAGTCTTAGGATTGGACTTAGGATTAATCTTAGGGTTAGCTTGAATTCAATGGCGTAATTTCGACCGGTATAACCAAGAGGAATATTTTTTTCGAAAATTTATAGGCATATGCTTCCATGTCATCTATAGATGACATGGAAGCATATGCCTATAAATTTTCGAAAAAAATATTCCTCTTGGTTATGCTTGTTGTATTCCTCTTGTTTACCACTGTGCCATTGAGTCCTATTTTTGTATTAATATACAGGATGTGCTTAAATAAACCCATCCATCCCCCCAATATATCGAAAAAATTTTTCATGGGCTTTGATCGTTTGATGTAAAGTTGTCGTGGTAATTTTATGCGAGGAATCGATAGCTCGCATGAAAAATTCTACCTGACTCTGATCCAGGTGATTTTCGCTTCAATACACATATTTTTCCAGATTCAGGATCAAGGGAACTAATTTGGACTATTTTCTAAAAAATCATCTTCTGGGGTGGTGGTAATTTTTGCGTGGAATAGATTGCAATATTGTCAAGACGAGAAATGCTTCACTGATTCTTGTTCGTTTCAATTAATTAACATCGGAAGATGATTTTTAGAAAAGAATCCAAAATAGCTCCCTTGACTCCGAATCTTGAAAAAATAGGTGTATTTAAGCGAAAATATCAGAGTCAGGTAGATTTTCTTCACGTTTCGAAAATGCGCACAATCGATTCATCTTATAAAATTATCCTCGAGAGCTTTGAACCAATTATTAAATTTCATGGAAAATCTGTTCGATATGGTGGGTTGGGGGAGGGGGTGGGTTTATTTAAGCACACCGTGTATAGTTTGTAACTTCTTGTTGATCTGATTTTTTATTTTAAAAAATTTAAGTCATTGATCAACTCCTCCGAGTCCTCTCCATCTCCAGTTGCACTTAAAAATAACAGCTTGCATTTTGCATCGATTGAGTCGTTTTTATTACAACACATCCTCCTTGCACATATAGCCACTGGCCTGGTCCTTTCATAAAGTGCTCGAAGTTCTAACCTTCTCGATTACTATATTTATATCGATTTTTTAGCCGAAATTTTTATTTTTTAAGAGACACTTTCTCGAGCATTCCAAGATTGACTTAAACGGTTCGAGTAGGCTTTAAGTTGGATTTATTAGTGAGATTAACGCATGGGAAAGTTTTTAAAGGTCCAGTGCGATGAAGACTCTAACCGAGGAAATTTTTTTAAAAACAGCGCCAAATAAAAGTTCATATACGATTTCATTGTAAAAGTGAAGTCAATTTCGAGTTTGGACATATACAGTGGACTTCTTGCAAAAAAAAGTGCAAAAAAGATTTGCTCCCGATGGGGATTGAACCCGGGCATTAAAAATGAAAGTCTACATGCTTAGCCACTAGACTATGCTAGCCAAAATATTAGTGCCATTAAATTAAATAACATAGAAAATGTATGAAAATCGTGATCTTTGGGGTGATTTTTCTCAAAAAGTACTTGACGGTTGGAGAAATTTTTTGTAGCTTTTTTATAGACTCATCATAAACTGTCATTTGGCGCTGTTTTTAAAAAAATTTCCCCGGTTAAAGTCTTCGTCGCACTGGACCTTTAAAAGGTATTTCAAGCCAATCCGAGGTCGCACAAAAATTCAAAACCTTGTCCGAAGCTTAGAAACCAGATTTTACGGAGTTTTTCTGAATTTTCTAACCTGTCTAAAACACTATAGATAATTTTTTCGTCCAAAATTTCTTTCTGGCCGATGTATTTCAACATAGTGAACATTTCTATCTTGGTTTCAAAAAATCCGAGAAACTTCGATTTTTGAGCCATTTTTACGCGGGCAACTAGTCGGAGGAATCGAAAATTTTTTCGAAACTACGCTAGAAATGTTCATCATGTTGAAATACATCGGCCAGCAAGGAAATTTGAGCGAAAAAATTTATCTAGAATGTATTAGACAGGTTAGAAAATTCAAAAAACCCCGTAAACTTGGGTTTTTGAGCCTCGGGCAAGGTTTTGAATTTTTGCAGGAACTAAGATTGACTTGAAATGACTTTTAAAAACTTGCTCATGCGTTAATCTCACTAAAAAAAATTCAATTTGGAGCCCACTCGAACCGTTTAACACTTGTTGTCTGGAACCTTCGAATGTTCAAGAAAGCGTCTCTTAATTTTTGAGATTGTCAAAAAATGTCGGACTACCTCGGCTGGAGAGACCGTCGACCTCGAAATCAAGAAGAGCGAGACTCTGTCAGCAAAGCCAAATTTGATCGTGAAATTTTACCCGGCGGGCCTATGACCCATGAATATGAGGATTTTGTAAAGAATATTTTTCGAGGTGGTCCGATTCCGAATGAAGGCGATCTAACTGGAGAAATACCAAAGTTTAGTGCGGATACGATGAACCGGATGGAGCAGCATTTTGGGAAACATGCCTTGGATGATTCGAGTAGGTGTTAGATAACATGAATGGCCAGCATCCTAGCCATTAGGCTAGGCGCTCTCAGCTTTTTGGAATTTCGCCATGAAACAGAGTTTATTTATATTAGGTTGTTCGAAAAATAACCAGCTTTGCAGATTCTACCGAAACTTTATAAAAATGACCCCGGAGGCAGTGCCATAGGCAGAAAAAATTTTATGGGGGGGGGGTAATTACCCCCACCCCTCCGCCTACGGCACTGCCAGTAGAGGGTTTTTCTATGCGAGGAAACGATTGCGCGCATTGCCATATCGTGAAAACGCTTCCTTGACCCTTATTCAGGGAGGGCTTGGGTGTATCGAAGCGAAAAACGCTTAATTCAGTGCTAGAGAAGTGTTTTCATACATTGAAAATGCGCTCAATTGATTCTTCACATGAAATTACCCTAGGAAAATGATTTTTAAACAAAAATCCAACATAATTTCCCTATCCCTGAATCTNGGGTGTATCGAAGCGAAAAACGCTTAATTCAGTGCTAGAGAAGTGTTTTCATACATTGAAAATGCGCTCAATTGATTCTTCACATGAAATTACCCTAGGAAAATGATTTTTAAACAAAAATCCAACATAATTTCCCTATCCCTGAATCTGTGAAGAATCCGATGTATTAAAGCGAAAATTTCCTGAATCAGGGACAGGCGAAATTTTTCATGCTTCGAAAATGCACGAAATCGATTCCCTGCATAAAATTACCCTTGTAAGATTGATTTTTAAATAAGAATTTCTTCTCCATACAATTTTGAAAAGCCGGTTATTTTCTGAACGACCCAATATTTTTATCTTCCATGGCTTTCCCCCCCCCTATCCTGAGCAGGGACATCTTCCCATTCATGCCCATTTTTCTTTTCTAACCCTATTTTTAGATGATTATGATATTATGCAGTCCCCATTATCCAGCTTGTATTCCGAGCTCGGAATTAGCGATTACGATCCTGAAAAGAAAGTCTCTACCTATCAACAATACCCAGTGTATAACCCAAAGTCTTCTAGTGAATATTTTTCGACTTTATTATCTAATCATGGTGCTAGTGGTGAGCTGAATAGTCCGAGAGTAAGTATTCAAGAACCTTTGCGATAGGATTTTTGTTGCGATTTTGCGTGATTTTTTTTCAAAAATTTCAAGTTTTAAATAAAATCGGTGGAAAAGTGCAAAAAATATTCTAGACACAAAAACTTCGGCTTTATATCGTTTCATTCGAGTCTATACCGAATTTTTTAGACTCGTACATTTCGAGAACAATTCGATGATGAGTGGAAAAAGTCCAATCGACAACATTTAGTTGACTACAAAGATTTTGATCGGTATTTTCTTTTTTCTTCTTTAAATTTTTCACCCTCTTAAAAATTTGCATATTTTCAGAGCACCACTCTCACCTTATATGTACCAAGGGCATAACTATGTCCAGCGACAGGATTCTCGAATTGTCGGCTCAAATTTCGTTCAAGTCACTACAAGACCGCGAGATAATTTTTTAGACAAAGTGGATAAATTATTGGCAGATGTGCGGGCTATGCCGAGGTATTGAAGAGAAATATTTTTGTTAGCTCAATAAATTTTGATCCATTTTATTTTTTGTGTTTATCGATATAAAATTAATTATCCTTAGTACATAGTGCGTAAAAAACGGCGCTGCCCCATCAAACGTATGTAAAATGATGAAAAAGTGGCGAAACGTCTGAAGCCGGATAAAATTTTGTTTGAAAATAACATATACCATAGCCCCTCCAAATACTAATACATAAATTTTAGGTAATGTCAAAATATCAATATAACAAAATAATTTAAAATCTCCAATAGTGGATTTTTATTTATTAAAAAACATGTGTTACCGTTTTATCTGAAAATCGACGCCTAAGCGCATGAAAACGATGCCTAAGAGAATGAAAACTATGCATAAGCCCAAGAAACCCACCTTCCTGAGCCTTAGACCTAAACCTAAGCGCATAAAATCGATACCTAAGCTTAGGTGTCGATTTCATGAGCTTAGGCCTAGGTCTAAGGCAGGTAGGTTTCATTGTTTTCATGCTCTTAAACATCGTTTTCATGCGCTTAAGTGTCAATTTTCAGATAAAATGGTAACACATATAAAAACAGGAATTTATACAATCACAATGAAAAAATAAGGCCTATAAATATATTATTTCTCTTCTAACAACGAGATCATTCGATTCAATCTATCATCTTCCATCCATTTTAGGAATTTTTGAGCTTTAGCTGTTTTCTCGTCGCAGACTTTTTCTTCAAGCATTGAGCTTAGACGCTGAAAAAATTTTTAAGGCAAAAGAATCGATTTTGAATCTATTTTTGTTCAAAGTACCAAAAATTCAATTTTTTACCTGGATTGGCCTCCGTTTCTTTTGAAATGCACGAAAGGCTTCGAAGATATTTTTGAATGTGAAATCTGGCCAGAGAACTTCGTCAAAATGAATATAGCAATTTGAGCACTAAAAAATAAACTGTACAAAATTAGAGCCATAATAAAAATGTAACCAGGACCGTAGGAGCTCTGAAATTTTGAGGAGGGCTTCCTTCGAGGATGGCTTTCATCATAAGGGTCCCCCCTTATGTTTAAAAATTTTTTGTCCAAATTTGATAAAAATCATAATGATCAACCCTTAATTGATTTTTTAACGAAAAATTTTTTTTAATTGCTTGTTTTTTAAGATGAAAATGCTCAGAAATGGACGATTTTTGGCAAAAAATAAATAAATTTTGATACTATTCCACTTTGGGAACCAAATTTTTTTTTACTCTTCCTTTCTCGTCATTTTGGGCATAATTATTTTGCCTATGCTTCACTTTGAGCATAGCGATTTATATTTATTTACTATAACCCATAAAGTGGGTAAACTCACTTTTTTTGAAAAAAATCACAATTTTTTTGAAGTTTTTAAAATAATGGTTGTTTTTAACATAAAATGCTCAGAAAATCACGATTTTTGATGAAAAACGAAAAATGTTGGATATTTTTGATGAAAAATCATAAAGGGGACCATTAGGAAAAAATTTCATTCGGATTTCGGGGGCCGGGCTCCCTCCTGGATACGCTACTGATTTTACCAATGAAGAATTTCACTTACCTGCCATAAAAGGAAATCACTTATACGTTGCTCTCCACTGGTTCGAATTAAAAGATCGATGTCCATAGAATTTTTAGTATCCAAACATTTCGAGATCAGCCATTCATTGACGTCGCTGGAAAAAATCGATTCCTAGGCTCAAAATTGAGTGAAAAATCACGTTTTACGCGCAAAATTCAATCAAATATATTTCAGTATAAGTTACATACTTTTCTTCAATCAAATTCAACTTGACTCCTTTCCTTATATATTCCATAGCTCGTACTATTTCATCTTGTGAGGTATACGCCAAGCATATGTTGACAAATCCTCTAAAAAGCGATAAATATATAAATACCTGTTTAGGTTTTTCAATGCGCGCAATTGATTTCTCGCATAAAAAATATCCCTGATGAGTCATTTTGGAAGAAAAAATTTTCGCAAAAAATGACTAAATGGCGGTTTTTTGGAACACCCTGTAGGTAAAAAAATTCAAACCCACAAATTATTTAGCCTAACAATTAAATACAGTATATTATCAAATAATAACACTAACTGATCAAAATCCTTGGTGAACAGCTCAATTTCGGCGATAAGCTTTTGCAATTTTATTGACAAAAGCGCTAAATTTCCAAAAAATCGGAAGTGGATTTGGTGCTCAGCCAAAGCAGGTCGTTCTTCTAGGAGTAATTCGAATTTCTTCTCGGCCATTTCCATTAAGCTAGAGATTTCGTCATTGGATCGCTTGAAATTTTCTATACTGAAAGCATACACAGTGACTTCTCGGACATTCAATTCTCGGCACCAGTCCAAAACCTTAAAATTGAAGTGTAAAAAATTAAACGAGTTCAAAAATGGGCCCAATAATGAGCGACAAAAAATAAGTTTAAAAGAGATGGTGTAAAAAGGCAAAATAAAAAATTTCATACTTGAGTTAATTTTGCAAATCCTTGCGAATGGCCTTCTATAACAGTTTCGTAATTATGATTCCGAGCAAAACGTCTATTCCCATCCATAATAAAAGCGACATGTTTAGGGAGAGCACCGTTCAGCTATAAAAAATTTGGTTATTTTTGAAAATGCCTAAAGCCCATTATTTTTATGTCAAAAATACTATTTTTGCAAATGCCTAAAACCCTTTTTTGTAATTTTTTAACGTTGTTTTTGTCATTTTCAACAAAAAATGTTTAAGACTGCGCACTAACCGTCTCGAACAGGTTCGAAACGCTAAAGTCTCGAATTAGTTGTAATTCGAGACATTTAGCGCAGAGTTAGCGTCTCGACCACCTGTTCAAGACGGTTAGCGCGCAGCCTAAATCACAAAATAACACGATTTTTGAAGAGCTTGCCCATTCTGGCTAACCTGTAGCCAACGTTTCGCCATACATCCCCACCATGGAATGTGGTGATTGGAAAACCATTCTGGTTTAATATCATCAATCCTCCCTTCTTCGCCGTCTATAGATCCGTGAAATTCGTCCATTGAAAAAAAGCAATCTTAAAGGCAATGTCTCAAAATATCGAAGATGGGTCTTAAGGGGGTGGTACTACGTCAAAAAGTGTTGCTGCCAAGTTGAAGTCTAGTTTATTTTTAAGTACCTAGTGAGTGATTAACGAAAACATACAAGTTCGATCCCGCGCTTTTAAACTTATGGAGAAATCGAGGTGTCATTTTTTACCAAAACCGACCTCCGGACCCTTTCATTGTTTTTATCATAACTTTTTTTCTACAAATGCGTTTTCCACAATTTAAAGTACGTGTTTATTGCCTATCGTCCCCCTTTCTAACGACACCTCGATCATGACCCTAGCATTTATAGTTTTTGAGAAAAGTTACTTTCTTTCTATTAATAACGCTTTATGACCCCCTCAAAAACTCACTTTTTGGACTCTAGCTCGAAATTTTCCGTCAGAGGGAGGTATCGAGACACACATAAAAATAAACTAGAATTCATGGACGATATTCATGGCCAAGTCCCTTTTCATAAGTCGCGCACCCAAAAAGGTCAAAATCGCTAACAAAGTACGCATGTAGAGACTGCAGTGTTATTGCACTTAATATTGTTTTTATCCTAACTTTTTTTCTATAAATGCGTTTCCTACAATTTAAAGCACGTTTTTATTGCCCATTGTTGGCCTTTACAGCGGCACCAAAACTATGTCCCAAGCCTGTGTAGTTTTAGAGAAAAGTAACTTTCTTTCTATTAATAACGCTTTTTGACCCCCTCAAAAGTTCACTTTTTGGGCTCTAACTCGAAATTAATTCACTACGGGAGCTCCTAGTTGCACATAAAAATAAACTAGAATTCCTGGTCGATATCCATGACCAAGTCCCTTTTCATAAGTCGCGCATCCAAAAATGTAAAAATCGCTAACAAAGTACGCATGTAAAAATTGAAAATTCTTTAGATTAATAATTTATATATATTCGGAAAATTCATGAAAAATGGAGCATTTTTTGTTTTTACAGTCAATTTTGAATCGTTATCGTTGTCGAGATAATCGCGTTTGAAGTTGGCGATTTTTGGAATTGCTTTTGAATTTCCCGCCAAAATTGAAAATCAGGGATTTGGCGGGAAATTCAAAACCAATTCAAAAATCGCCGACTTCAAACGCGATTATCTCGACAACGGTAACGATTCAGAATTTACTGTAAAAACAAAAAATTCTCGATTTTTCATGAATTTTCCGAATATATATAAAATTTTTTATTTACATGTATTTATACTGGTATTCTTCTTGCTAAATCAGCTTTCAAACCTCAGGGATGAATTAACGTCGACTTTCTAGAGCCGTTTTTGTGTAAAATTGGAGCCTGTACAAAGCTATCAAAATTTCAATAAAATCGTCATATCTCGCTGGAAATATGTCGGATCAAAAAGTGATGTTCTACAAAATTTTACTACAATATCATATCAATAAATTAAAAAAGACCGTATTTGAAAATCTTTTAAATTGGCTGAGATATCGCGTTTTAACTAAATGGGTCCAATGTTTGCTCTTCGCTCAAGGTGTCTAACTTTGAAGGACCATATCTCCGGATAGACAGATTTGTTATATTGGGGTCATACAATTATTTTTAGGCAACAATTGAAAAAATCTGAGACTATGACTAATTTGCTTGGTACCTTCATCTTCGAAAACCTTCAGACAATCTGTCTTAAATAACACGTTTTTATTGGCTGTTGTCGATTTTACACTTTTGAGCGCCGTAATGATAGGGTTAATAATTTTCTTTTACCAATTTTTTTGTGTAAAAGACGATTTTTTTTGTACCAGATTTAGTTTTTTTAACAAGTCTTTTTGTATCAGAATTAGTTCTTTTTGTAAATAATTAGTTTTTTGTACCAAAATCGCTTTATGTACCAGATTTTATGGGTGGTATAACAAAGTCAATTTTCATACTGAAAAATATTTTTCAATTGATACATAATACCGAAAAGAAAAAGGCAAATTCAAAAAATGGAAAAGTGCCAAAAGTTTTATTAAATAAAGAAATTTCTTCATTACTGTTCTGTTCTTATCAATACTGTTCTGTTCTGAATTTTTATTTGTTAGTTTTATACAATAGTTTAGCAATTACGAAATTCACATATAAATGTTACGGGAAAATCTGTTTTATCGGGAAAATTTGATCAGTTCAGATTTTCTCGTAACATATAAGAGTGTCCCTAAAAAGTTGTACTGTTTGAGGTTTTATTTTTGCAAAACAATTGTACTTTTCTCGAGTAAAACGTCTTTTGACATAATTCTTTTAAAAAACATAGAGAATTTAATTTTCTATGTTTTAAGAAAGAATTAGGTCAAAAGACAACAACTTACCCGTGCAATTATTTTTTTGTCGACAAACGTAACATATTTGGATTTTTAAAATTGTTTTCAAATCCGAGTTAAGCATAGACCACAAAAAGATATTTCTCATGGATGACCCAAGGATGGCTCATAGATTTCCTAGGTCCAATAGCGTATCCAGGATTCAATTTCGAGGAGGAGGGTGGGGGTGGAAAAATTGAGAGGGGGTCGAGAGTGGAAATCAATTATTTGTTTTTATTCACCAGGCTAAAATTTTATTAAAATCCTTGAAGTGAATCAAAAACCAGCTCCACAGGCGAAATTTTTTTAATGCACGTTTTTAAGCTGAAAATGCTCAGAAAATGACGATTTTTGGTGAAAAAATGCAAAATTTTGGTGAAAAATCATAATGGGAAACCATTATGATTTTTGAAAAATAATCGTCAGATAAGTATTTTCAAGCATATGGAATGCATTTTTTGGATTCCTCGTATTATACAAATTTCCAAAAAATGTTGGTAATTTTATACGAGTCGTATAAAATTAACAACATTTTTTGGACATTTGTGTGAAAATTTTTTATTCATTAATGATTTGATCCTATAAGTTACAGTAGTACCAAAAATTTATAAACTCTCATGCCTATTTTTAGCTTCTTCTTATTATAAACCTTGTTAAAAAATGAGTGGTTTTAAACGTGGATTTTTGCTTCCCAAGAACTCTCAAACGGTGAATGCAACACCAAAAGGTGTTAAAATTGAGAAAGAGAAAATCGAGGTCAGTAACTGCAATTTGGCTTTGTATGTAATAACTCCTCATTTTAGAATACAAAAATCATCGACATTCATGAAACCTTGAAAACTGGAAAATCTTCACCACCTCGATTCAAGAACTTGAATACATTGACTTTATCTCCGAATGGAAAGTTGTATGCATCTATGGGAGAACATGGCAAGAAAGAGATTTTGGACTTGAGAGACTTGCGACATTGTTTTATTGGCGATTTGACAGTGGAGAAGTTAAATGACGCTGCTATTCGAACTTTTTATGAGATTCAAAAGTGCAAGAGTTATCTGACGGTCGAGGAGTTTGTTATTAATAGTAATTCGAAGACTGCCGAACAAGCTGAAGCCATAGGTTAGCTTGATCAGCGTCGTAATTTGACGCTGTGCTATTTTCTGCAATTATTCAGCATTTATTTTTAGCCGCTCATATGAACCATCTTCATTACATCTTGTCAGAAATTGTTAACGCTGAGAACGTCTACTGCTATTTTTCTACTGAGGACCTTAAAGTTATTACGAAAAATCCTCATCTGGTCCGTTTTACAAGCCCAGTTCAACGAATATCCATTACTGGAACCCCAGAAACGAATTCGGGCAACTTTTTCGACATCAAGTTATTGCCAGTTGGAATGGAGAATTTACTAAGCTTTATTGAAGACCCAGAAGTGATGATTGAAAATCGGCATTTGTTAAATCTGATGGGCCAGTATGAAGGCGAAGAAATTTGTGACAGAATTTTTGATGTAAGTTTTGTCGCTCATATATATTAACACGGTGGCCAAAAATGATGTTTAAAAGTTGCGAACAGAAAGTTATGACAGTTTTCATTTTTTTGTTTCAGAAAAATAAGAGTTTCTCATCGAATTCGTTATTAATTCACCCAATTATTTAAAAAATATTCTACACTCGAGATCTATAAAATTAAACAAAAGTTTTGTTAGCAAACTCAGTTTCATATTTTTAAAATTGCGTTTGAAAATATCGATTTTTTAGAACTTTCAAGCCTAATAACTTTTTACGGTTTAGGCCATTTTTCGAAATATTGGTGTCAAAGTGTGCGTATCATATTTAAGAAAAACGTAGTGAAACACTTTTTTAATTTAAGCTTAAAACTGTAAATTTAAGGCTTTTTCGACTTCCATAGTATCTTTTTCCAACTATTATCTAAAAGCACTCGGATACCAAAACTTGCATTTTTATCGTAATCAGGGGACTCAAAAACCATATCCTGAAAAAAGAAATCGCATCAAAACCTTTTCCTTACTTAGTTTTGGGAGGGGTACCTATATTTATGCAATGAGGGAAAAACGGTTTTTAGCCATAAAATTTTTAAAGTTTGAAAAATTTTCTCAGTTTTTATGCTAATATAGTTTTTATCTATGCGCTATCGATTGGAAAACGTTCCATGTTGAAAAAACGGCGTGGCGACTGTTGAGGACGGGCATTTGAGGATGAGACATTTGAGAAAGGCTATTTGAGGACATGGCACTTAAGGACGGACATTTGAGGATGGTCATTTGAAAACGGGACATTTGACGGCCATTTGGTAACGGGATTTTTTTTAATTTGCTATTTTTATTTGAATTTGCAACTGGTTTTTTCCAAATGGCCGTCCTCAAATGTCCCAGCCTCAAATGTCCGTCCTCAAATAGCCATCCTCAAGTGCTCGTCCTCAACTGTCGCCACGCCGAAAAAACATCTCTATCATTGAGAACTTGAAAAAATGAGGGAGTACCTATATTTATGAAACGCAGTGTAGTGCTATTTTCAGTTTTAAAAGGTTAAAGATTCCAAAATTGCTATTCGATATTTTCATGCAAATTTCAGGCATTAAATTATTGTGCTCTACTTTGGAAGATCAAAATTGTTTAAAATTAATATTTCAAATTTTTTAGCTCTTCAACCGCATCTCTAATCCGGTTACCATGTTTCGAATCATACAAATTTGGGTCCCTATCACTTTCTTGAAGACGATCAAAGAATTTGCAAAATCCCATGGACTTCGCCAATTGACTGATCCGGCTGGCCATCACGACTATGTTATTGTGTCAAAACGAGAAAATTCTGATGAGTGGTACTTGAAAATTACGATGCGATGGATGGACCAATACAAATTGTTCGAGCTGAAATTCCATGTTCTTAAGAAATATGGCAAGGTTGTTGAATGCTCACCAATGTGCAACTGTGATTCCACTATCGGCGTTCTCAATTTTAAATACTTTGACGATCAATGAAATGTGTATGCTATATTGCTCCTCTTGCCCCAATACGTTTTGTATATATTAATTTATGACCAAGTGAAAAAATTTTTGTATTTGATTTCGATGATTTTGGTTCAATTATCGTCTTCTCTCATTGTTCCCTACAACTTTGTATTAGCACTGAGTTTAAATTTAACCGCAGAATTATGCATTTTATATATGATTTGTTTTATATAAGAAGATTTATAAATAAAATACAGGGTGAGGTAAAAAAAGAGATTATGATTTCTATGTGTGCAGAAAAATGCATTTTCGGCTCTATGATTTTTCGCATACGAACTTTGGCACAGCGAATTTTCGCAAAACGAATTTCGGCATACGATTTTTCGCACTCGCTCTAAAAACACCCATGTAACATATGTTTTTTATGCCATTCTAAACACTATTTTTAAGGAAATTTTGAAATGATGCTCTGGCGATTAAAAAGCAAAATCTCTACTTTATTTTTATGTTATTTATGAATATAATCGTTTTTAATTTTGTTATTGTTTTTTTTAAATAAGCGAATCTTATTGTTAAAAAATTTTCAAAGTCGTTTAGAAATGATTTATAGTGCAAAATCACGCTCGCGATAGCATACAAAACATCAGGCGCAGTGGTATTTTTAGAGCGTATGTGCGAAAATTCGTTGTGCCAAAGTTCGTATGCGAAAAATTATAGTACCGCATTTTGCGTAAAATATTGTCTTTTGACATGATTCTTTTTTCAAAACGTAGAAAATCGAATTCTCTAAATTATTTAAAAAAGAGCTAGGTAAAAAGACAATATTTTACCCAAGAAAATACAATTTTCCTGCAAACATAAAAATCATAAAATTCTACTTTTTGCCTCGCCCTCTAATAATATCTAAAATAGCAATAAATATTTTTACAATCTCAAAAATCGATTCAATTTATCCGAATGCTTCCCTATCGATAAAGAAGTAGCTATTCCATGCTATATAAATTTTCTTTTCGTAATACTCATATCTACTTTGCCAAGTGATTTTATCAATTCTTGGATATTTGTATAGAACAAGCGTCAGGGTCCATCCATCAGCAAGGTAGTCAAATGAAATTTTCAAATTTAAATTTTTTTAAAACAACTTAAAAGTAATATATATCTAAAAAAATCCTGTCCGTATCGGGTCAAAAAACTTTCTTGATTTTTTCGAACGAAATTCACTCTTAAAGGGTTTTTCATGCAAGAAACAGGATTTTGATATTATTATCGCATTAAGAGACGATATCTCGAAAATTCGAACCTAGGTGGGAGTAGTATTAAGCTGAAAACGCTCTGAAAATTTATCTTTGGCGCAAATTATGTTGTAATCCTTAGTTTAGAAAAAAATCAGCACCGCAGGCGAATTTTTTTGTTGCAAAATTTTCGTTTATAAACTGAAAATGCTCCTAAAATTATGATTTTTGGTAAGATGGCATATTGGACTTCAGTCTTTTATGTTATAGATGTTGGTTTGATTCCGCCAGAGTTGATTTTTTTATATTAAATAAAGTTTATATTTGTACACAAAATATGTTTATTTTTGAGAAAGCCAAAATTCAATGAAAAGACAATCAAAATCTCGAGTCAAAGTCACATTTTGACAAATCTTCAGCCATGACAACAAAAAAGAGGAATTCAATTTTTGAAGCCATTTTTTAATATTCCAGAAATACCGTATTTCCTCTAATAGAGCCCCAGGTTTAAAAAATCGAGTTTAAATCGGATTTCATTGGTCGACAGCATTTCGGATAGCTGAGAATTTGGGCTTTAATAGAGCCCCAAGGGCTCTATTAAAGGAAATATGGTATACGAATTCATAGACCGTTTCACTGGAAAATCACAAAAGTTGGGGCTCAAACCCGTTTTAAATGAGACAACTGCCCCACCCGCCCCGTCGTCGAAAAATGAACCCTAAAAATGACTCCAAAAATACATTTCCACATCGGTTTTTTGCTCAAATTGGAGAAAATTCGAAACGAGTTATGCCATTCGACTCAGCTCGCCGAGACGAGTAGAACGAATACCATAACATGGGATTTTCCATCCCGAACCCATGGCCGAGTGGCTAAAGTTTTCCTCCAATTTTAGCACAAAAAACCGCCGTGCTTCATCAAAGACATTTTTGAAAAATTTCGCTGCATTTTGGTACACAGTAATCGAATAAAAATAACGTCAATGTCTCAAATATATTTTCCAGATCACAGAAAAACAAACTTGACACCAAAATATATATACTTACGCAAATAATAATAATGCAATGCAGTTGTAATATAAACATAAGTCAAGACAAAAAAGAACGTAAGATATCCATAGAGACAATAAAAAATATTCAAATTACAATCAAGCTCACATAATAATATATATGATTTACTTATTTACTTCAATGGTGTGTTCAGCCACTGGTGTTTCAAACAATGGGCGGCGGTGGCACGTTCTTCACTGTCATAGGCTAACATTGGGAGTAGGAAAGCTGCAAAATCTCGAGCTCTTTCGAATGGCCAACCGTATTTTTGAGTGAGGACTTCAACCATAGACCACGGCTTTAGATGAGTTATGTGCTGGAGGCGACCGTTCTGAAAATTTGAAATTAGTTTTAAAAAGGGTATAAAAAAAATTCAGAATTTTTCGAAACGAGCTTTGGTTAAAAAATTTCATCAATGGGTTATTTGAAAGAAATAAACATTTTCCCAGGTTCATAGTTAGTATAACGTTTTTCATGGCTAGCTTTACGAAAAATGTCGGCAAAGTGGGTAATGAAGCCGCCCGTCCGATCTAGCAAGTTAAGCAACGTTGGGCCTACAGGTTCGATCCCACTAGGGGGATAATTTTGATATACAAAAGTGGGCTCATGTTTTTCGTTGTAATATGCAAACTTTTAAAAATTTTTCTTTAAACTACATTTTTTGATTAAACATAAACGGTGAAAAAATCCGGTTACCTTAGTGAAAAATTCTCTCCAGTGAGTGCCCTTTTTATAAGTTGAAGCTGGTATGCTCCCCAAAAGCTCAATAACATGTGCCAAGTGATCTTCGTCTCGGCTATAAGTAGACCCAGAATGTGGCTCGAACAAATAATCTCCTGTCGCAAGTTCAAATGCCTGAAAAATTGTTTGGTGTAAAAAATGTTTCGACTCAAAAATTTGAGCATACCATACACGCTGTTGACCAAATATCAGCTGGTGTGCCATATCCAGCGCCAATGATCACTTCTAGTGCTCTGTACTGACGAGTTTGGATGTCTTCGGTGAAATGATGGTGCTGAAAATATAAAATTTTTTATAGCCTAAAAATGTATAGGACAGATTTTTTGAGAATCGTATCGACCAAAATGAGGTCGATACGATTTTTAAAACTCAAAAATGGGTAAAAAAATTTTTAAACAAAAAATCATGTAGGAGAATAAAAAAAAGTTTCAGTAAAATGCGGCAAAAATTGATGACTCCGGTAAGGCACTAGGACATTTTATCGCAAAGTGTCAAAGATCACTAGTCCGAATCCCGCTTGCGCCCATTTGCTGCCTCTGCATAAAATTCGCATATTTCTGCCGGTGAAAAGGATTTTCACT
>OZJO01000124.1:0-22845 GCA_900406225.1 Acrobeloides nanus
TTGAAGGAATTCAGTTAGGTGATCAAATTTGGATGTCTCGCTTTTTGCTTCATCGTGTTACAGAACAATTTGATGTTATTGCTAATTTTGATCCAAAACTTTTACCGGGTATTAGCTTATGTTATCCTCCTTAATATTTTTGTAAATTTTGCATAAGTCTATTTGATGAGGTTTTTGACTGAGTACCAATCAATCTTCATGATCTCAGAAATTTTTTAGCAAAATAGCCTTAATTTTTTAATATTGGCTACTACATTACCTCTCCCCATCCCCAAAATTGTTTAGAGATAGGGTTATACTTGGGCAGGGGACGCAGAAATATACTCTCTCTCAGCTTTTTTAAATTTTCATATACTATATCCTCCCCCCCCCTCCCACAAAAAGCCTGGAGAAAAATTTGTTTAGGTTTTGTAAACTTTTTTAGTTGCCAACTGGGGGTGGCGGGAATTTTCGATTCCCTCCCCCTTACCCTCACTTCCCCCTGTAAAATTTTGGAAAATATGCACCCCCTGCCCAGGTATGAAGAAGGGTAAAACTGTACTGGTGCGGTATATAATAAACTTTATTAATAACTTACACCATCCTTAGGTGATTGGTGTGGAGCAGGTTGTCACACAAACTTCTCAACCGAGGCTATGCGAAAACCTGGAGGATTGAAGTATTTTTTAAGTTTTTTTATTATACACTTAGCATTTTTTAGAATAATTTTTGAGGCATGTGAAAAGCTAGTCAAAAATCATAGCCAGCATTTAGCTTATTATGACGCTTCTGAAGGAAAAGATAACATTAAACGTCTAGTAGGTGGAATGGGTGCACCAAGTATAAACGAATGCACTTATGGTGTTATGAGTAGAAGTGCTAGTATAAGAATACCGTTATTAGTAGAGAAAAATGGATGTGTAAGTAAAGGGGTTTAAGTTCCAATCTAAGGATACCCCCCCCCCCCATAAACTTTTTCTATATTCCATGAATATCCTCCCCTTACTATCCACTATGGAAGGGGTATCTCGATTACACAGAGTTCCATTGTGCTTCCTTGGTATAGCACTTCACCCACCGGACATTTCACCCACCAAGACTTTTTCGCCCACTGCAAAGAACACTTCACCCATAGAAACTAATGTCCAGTGGATTTCTGGTGGTCAAGTTTATGGAGGGAGAAGTGTCTTGTGAGTAAAGTGTCCGATGGGTGAAATGTCCAATGGGTGAAGTGTCATACCGCCTTTTATTCCGGAACTTTTATTCCATATCAAGACAAAAGATATTTGTTCAAAAATTGCCTTATAGGGTTATTTGGAAGATAGACGTCCAGCTGCAAACTGTGATCCGTATTTAGTTACAGAAGTGATTATCCGAACTGTTTGCCTAAATCGAAAACTTTCTAGAGATTTTGTTGATGAACCTTTAAAGAAGTTGCAAGAAAGAATCAAACAACTTGAAATAGAAAATTCCGAATTAAAAGATAAAGCTACACAAAATACTTAAATATATGCGAGTATATAACTATAAACCACTAACACCTCAACTACACCAAACTTTATAAAAATCTTTTATTCCGTTAACTAAGTCATTACAAACACACCAAATCAAGCAAAAAGACCAATCGCACGTACCGTCGTCAAAACCACTACTGCCATCGCTTTAGCTTTTATCGAAAGCCGAAGCGATGTTTACATAATATCAGCTTCGATCTGTAAATTCCATCGAGAGATCAAGTGCTCAGATTCTTCGCGCTTGATATGGATCATAGAGCACTCATGTTAATATATACTCTTTGAACATGTTTAACCACTACCTTACTCTACTAATTAAAAACTTTTGTTTATTAAAAAGTTTTTTCTGGAGTCTTATTTTCAACTTCGGATTTAATTCGGATTAAAATTAGAACAATTAGTGGTGAAATAAAGGATTCGAACCAGTCCCCTATAAACTGTTAGTATAGCCTAGTGGATAATGAGCTGGTAAAAATCGAATTTATATAGCTAGATGGGATCATTTAAAGGTTTTCGGTGGTTCTGAAAACGATGGTGTTACTTATTTTTGTCATAAAAATTTTAGTGAAGAAATTCAAATTTTTGAAATACAAATTTTTAATACCCTGTGATTATTTTTGAATACAAAAATTTATTATTAAAAATTATTTAAAGGGGGGGGGGAACCACTTTCATCAGAAAATCCGGTTTTTAACAGAAACAAAGTTTTTACACGTATGATTAGTCATATATAGGATAAAAATTGCGAGGAATCGATTCCCGCCATTATTTTTTGACTACGATTTCAAAAAAGTGGTCAAATACCTAAAAAAATCGATTTTTTCTAAAATTCAATGTGCAAAAAAATTTCGACTCCGGCGGGAGTCGAACCTGGGTACCAAAAAACACTGGCCATCTATGTTACCAATTGAGCCATTAATGCAAGTTAATTAACAAGCTTGTAAAATTCATATATTATAGCGATATTTTAAAAAAGGGGTATTAGATTCCCCCTCTTTTTGATTATCTCATGCAAAACTAATGTTATATAACGATTCAGCATGATCAAATCTATTAAAATTACTGAGGAAATGAAAAAATTACGTAGAATTGTTGAAAAAAGTTAAAATAAGTGTAAAAAACCCCTAAAAAAATCGATTTTTTAGGTATTTGACCACTTTTTTGAAATCGTAGTCAAAAAATAACGGCAGGAATCGATTCCTCGCAATTTTTTACCCTATATATGACTACTTATACATGCAAAAATTTTGTTTCTGTTAAAAACCGGATTTTCTGATGAAAGTGGTTCCCCCCCCCTTTAACTGTTTTTTTGACTACTTATAATTTTTATACCCAAAAATTTCTTCAAGGTTTTTTTCTTTCCTTAAAAAAATTTACGAAAACAAATTTTTTCTCATAAAAAACTTCGCGTCATATTTTCTGCCCATTTTTTTTACCCGAAAACAATTCTTCGCTCATTTTTAATTGTCAAAAAACGAGACAAATAGCATACGCGAGTGACCAGCAAGCACTTCCACTAATCAAAACCAAATAAAATCAATGGGATTAAAAAACAACATGTCCTCTTTGCATCCTTCATCTGCTGCCCTTTTGCGTTACGTCCACTCCCGTTCGGGTGCACTTTTGCACTTTCACCAAAAGTGGACAAAAAGTGCATGAAAGGACATAAAAAGTGCTCGAAAGTGCATAAGAATTCCGTAAAAGGGCATGTTTTGAGCAAAAAAGGAAACGGGCAAGTGGAAATGAGCGAGCGATGAAAACAAGATAAAAAAATGTTTTCGGCGAAGACTTTTTGGGCGCGAAAAGCTGATTGTTTTGACATTTTTGCACTAAAGGACATGAAAAAATTCGTCCATAAAAATGAGTATAGATGTAGCCAGGGGGCTATAGCTCCCTGCCGTGGTGAAGCTGCGACAAAAAACATAATGGTCCCCCATTATATTTTTTATGATTTTTTGACAGATTAGCTCCTGTCAAAAATTCTGGCTACCTCTATGAAAATGAGGTTCAAAATTTATTTCATCATTTGATCAAGAAAGATGCTTTTTCGATAGTAATTGTTGAAAAATAACCCATAAAATGTCGTCGGCCAGAAATAAACGAATTTTGGGGGGATGGGCCTTCCTCCCTGACCCACTCGTTCATAGACCCACAATTGAGGGGGAACCATCTCATGGACCCCGCCGAACATAAAGGTGGTCCATAAAAATTGGGTGTCAGAAGACTACCTCAAGCTAAATAAATTTTCAAATAAAAATTTTTTAGCTAAGTCGGCAAGGGAGAAGTCTCCTCCCTGACCCATTCACCTATGGACCTAAAATTGAGGAGGGATCATCGCATCGGGTTCCCTCCCCCACCTTGCCGACCTATGATAAGCTTTATCACTTTTTGTACCTTTACATCACTACTTTTTGCAATTTTAACATGGTATTGTTGTTTTTTACTTAATTTTATTTTGCACAATATAAATAAATAAAAATCTCATATATAAAATTTTAATATTGCCAAACTTCGTGATCTATAAAGTTGACATAATTTTGTTGCGACCCAGTGAGTTCGATTAATACCATTGATTGTTGTATATATCGGTTGGGAACATATAAAGCAAGATAAAAAAGTAATTTAATTTTGTTTGGTGGGCAATATTAAGGATCCACTCGACCAATCTTCTCAAAATTTAGGCCAACATTTGGAGAAAGTATACTTATAATCACATTTATCATGAAAAAAAATTTGAAAATTTTTTTAAAAAGTTGTATACCACCATATTTCTCTGACCGAAACGTTCGCGCCAATTAAATTCCTTCAGAAAATTTGGAAGAATTTGATCAACCACACCATGTCTTCGCCGTACCATATCCTTAAGCTGGCCGTTCTTGTTCTCGATGGTTTGAGTGTGGAGAGAATCATTTAAAAGTGCTCAATTTTTAGTTGCCCAAATGATTAAAATTTCTAAAATCTTAGTCAATATGATAGAAAATGATTGTCACTTAGTCAGTTAATTATTTTATAAGTTATTTGTTTACGCACGCTTATTTGGCAACACTTTCAAGGTTATTGGAAGAAAGGACTGTAAAAAAGTCATGCGTTTTCATTTTTAGTCATTATGGTGAAAGAAGATGAGGAAAGACAATGACGCTATTATGAAAAAATGTTCACGTGAATTGAATTACCTTTTTAGATCAATGATATTTAAAAATTTAAAAGATGGCAAGTTAAGATAAAAAATATTTGAAATATTTTTATGTTTGCAGAAAAATTGCATTCCCATGAGTAAAATTGTTTCTATTTTAATTCTTTTTTAAATGCAGGTAATTTTTTGTTTTTTTTACGTTAAAAAAATAGAACCAGGGGCCGAGCGCTTCCGGCGCTCCTCGAGGGGGTTCTCGTGGAGCCGAGAGTCTGCGGCGGCCCCACAAAGACCCCCTTGAGGGGGGGGGGGTCCAGGTTTTACTGATTGAGTGAAAAAAATTTCCGCAAATATACAGGGTGTAAAAAAGTCATCTACCATCGGTTTTTTGAGAAAAATGGTAAAAGTCTTGCAATTGCCTTAGACAGGGAAGGGAAAATTTTTTTCAATGATTTTTAACTACCGTTTTAATACCGATTTCCGAATCCGTACAAAAAAATTCAATGGGGTTTTTGCTACTTTTAAGGGGTTACAAGGGAAGTGTGTACGTAAATGCTACGTATTCTGGTAGAACTCGAAATTTGGAGTTTTTTGTAAAAAAAATTATTGAAAAATCTTCTTTTAAAATAGCCGAGATATCCTCAAAAAACCGATGGTAGATGACTTTTTTACACCCTGTATATTTGCGAAAATTTTTTCACTCAGCCAGTAAAACCTGGACCCCTTCCCCCTCGAGGAGGTCCTTGTGGGGCCGCTGCAGACTCTCGGCTCCACGAGGACCCCCTCGAGAAGCGCCGGAGGCGCTCGGCCCCTAGTTCTATTTTTTTAACGTAAAAAAAAACAAAAAATTACCTGCATTTAAAAAAGAATTAAAATAGAGACAATTTTACTCATGGGATGCAATTTTTCTGCAAACATAAAAATATTTCAAATATCATTTTTTATCTTAACTTGCCATCTTTTAAATTTTTAAATATCATTGATCTAAAAAGATGATTCATGTTCACGTAAACATTTTTTCCTAATAGCGTCATTGTTTTTCCTCATCTCTTTCACCATAATGACTAAAAATGAAAACGCATGACTTTTTTACAGTCCTTTCTTCCAATTGCCTTGAAAGTGTTGCCAAATAAGCGTGCATAAACAAATAACTTGTAAAATAATTAACTGACTAAATGAAAAAATTACTGACTAATTGACAATCATTTTATATCATATTGACTAAGATTTTAGAAATTTTGATTATCTGGTCAACTATAAATTAAGCACTTTTAAATGATTCCCTCTAATTTTTTTTACTTATTTTGGACTTTCTTCAACAGCTCTTCAATTTGTATTTTTGTTCAACTATTCTTTCCTAATGGATAAGCCTGCAGAGCGACCTCAATGGAATAGCCAAGCACAATTTCTTCTAACATGTATTGGTTATTCTGTTGGTCTCGGAAATATATGGCGATTTCCCAGTTTAGCTTATGAGAATGGTGGAGGTGATATTAAAAATTTTTTTAAATATTATTTTATTTAGGAGCTTTTCTCATTCCTTATTTGTGTTGCTCATTCTTTTTTGGGCTGCCTATTCTCTACTTGGAATTAAGTCTAGGTCAATTCGCAAAAGCCGGTCCAGCAGTTGTTTATGGACGAATACGACCACTATTTCATGGTATTAATCATGTTTAGAATCAAGCAAAATTATTTTAGGAGTTGGATGGGGAATGTCTATGATGTCATTATTGGTATGTAAATTTCATATTTTTTAAACTACAGTACGCCCTAAAAACGTGATTTTTCGAGCAAATTTTCGTCAAAAAACGTGATTTTTTTCAAAATTCTCTATAAGGGGTGCTTCTATGCGAGAAATCATTACGCATCATGGCACGCGTCGTGATACGTGTCATGATACGCATCATGACGCGAGTCATGACACATATCATGACGTGCGTCATGATATTATGACGTGCGTTATAACATCATGACGCAGCGTTATGATGCGTGTCATGACGCACGTCATGATACGTGTCAGATGCACGTCATGATGCAGCGTCATGACGCAAGTTATGATACATATCATGACATATGTCATAACACGCGTCATGACATCATGACGCACGTTATGATGCATGTCATGACGCGCGTCATAATGCGGGATTCAGAATCATAGCGCATCGGAGCAACCACTCCTAAGACCTTGCGCATGTATGGTAGTAACGACTTGCATATTTTAAAGGCAATAAATCTTACTTTTATTTTTTGATTTTCAGGTGGCAATTTACTACAATGTAATAGTAGCATGGGTGTTAGTTTACTTGTTTATTATTGTATCCGGCAGGTCTTACCAATGGTCTTCTTGTATGAACGACTTTAATAGCATTTGTAAGAAAATTGTTTGAAAAAAACAAATATTCTAATTTGCAGATTGTTCGTCAGGACTAGAGAACGAAAGATGTACAATGGAAAACTCGCAAGAATCATTTTTCTTCAACAAGACGTGCTACTTGATGTCAGATCAAGTTATCTTGGCTGTTAAAAATGAGACTTTCCAAAAGTTCGGAGCTATTAATCCGACTGAAGAATTTTTTGAGTAAATTATTCACCTGTGGAGTAAACAGTTACCGATGATATTTTTTATAGAAATTACGTTCTTGAAAAGACGGCAACAATGGAGGAAATTGGTGGAATCAATTGGAAACTATGCATAGCTTTGGCTATAGCTTGGTTGATCACTGCTTTGGTTTTAGTCAAAGGTAAAATTATAAACGAGTTATGTTCTAAATCCTTTATCATCTATAGTTTGCACTTTTTGTTTAGGGCCGCCACTAATACGTTCACGGCTCCCGAACGAACTTTAGTTCACTAATAACTTCACTAATTGCGTTCGGAAACATCACTAATAGACGTTCGGGCGCGTTCTGAAACGTTCGGATGCGTTCGGGCGCTTGTTCGAACGCGTCAGAACGTTTCCGAACACGTCAGAACGTTTCTGAACGCGTCAGATGCCTATTAGTGATGTGTCCGAACGGAATTAGTGATGTTATTAGTGATAAATTAGTGAAGTCAAAAATTTTCGAACGAATTAATGGCGGCCCTTATTGAGACGATTGTCCTGAAATTCGCATAAAAACTTTTTGTTAAAATTAATAAAAAAAGAGTTTCAACAGAATTTTTTCGGGCGACCACATATTCGATTGCTAGTAATCTGGAGAATTTTTTTGTAAAAAAATTATTGAAAAATCATACGTTTTATCCAAGATATAGCCATTTGAAGTTTGGACCCAAAATGCCCATTTTTCTTTATTTTCAAAACTTTGCCAAAAATTGGGTATAGGACAGATTTCTTCGAGCGACAGCAATCTTGAAAGATGAGAATCTGCGGATTTTTTACAAAAGAAATTATTGAAAAAGCTTTTAAAATCGCGCAGATATGATCTTTTGAAAATTATGCTTTTTTCGATATTTTCCTTATTTCCAAAAAAGTGGAAAAATTGAAAAAGCATAATTTTCAAAAAATCATATCTTCGCGATTTTTAAAGTTTTTTCAATAATTCTTTTTGTAAAAAATACCTCAGATTCTCATCTTTCAAGATTGCCGTCGCTCGAAGAAATCCGTCCTATACCCAATTTTTGACAAAGTTTTGAAAATAAAGAAAAATGGGCATTTTGGGTCCAAACTTCAAATGGCTATATCTTGGATAAAACGTATGATTTTTCAATAATTTTTTTACAAAAAAATTCTCCAGATTACTAGCAATCGAATGTGTGGTCGCCCGAAAAAATTCGGTTGAAACTTATTTTTTTATTAATTTTTTAAAAAAAGTTGGCAAAACCTAAGCCATGGTTAGTGTCCCTTTAAATAAAACTCTTGTTTGCTTGAATAGAATTAGTTGCTTGATCTAACGATTTATTTATATTTACTTGACCGTTCTTAAATAGAATTATTATACTACTTCCCGCTCAACGTCAAAAAAGTTGGCCAACTATGGCGCAATGGATAGAGAAGCCGACACAGTGTTTAAAGGCCTCTCCTCCAACCCCTCTCCCTTGCCAGATCGGACGATCGGCTTCTCTATCCACTGCGCCATAGTTGACCAACTTTTGTTACGTTAAGCTGGAAACGGAATATAAAAGTATACAATCATATTTTTCCAGGTGTTGCAATGATTGGTAGAGCTGCTGTTATCACTGCTACAGTTCCATATGTAATTATCACCATTCTTTTTATTCGCAGTATAACTTTACCGGGCGCAGAAATTGGCTTGAACTATTATTTAAAACCAGACTTTTCGGCTATCCTTCGCCCTTCGGCAAGTTTTTAGATATAAAAATTGAAAAATAAGACTTTATTTAGACTTGGAAAGCTGCAGCCACTCAAAATTGTTATAGTCTTGCGATCGGTTTTGGTGGACTGCTGTCACTTTCAAGTTTCAATCCTAAAAGTCATAATTGCTTTCGGGACGCGATTATAATTAGCGCTGCGGATGGTTTTATGAGTATTTTTGGTAAGGCGTACAATTTGATCAGAAAAAATGAGTTTTAGGTGGAGTAGCTGTATTTAGCACCTTGGGATTCGTAGCTAATCAACTTAACATGGATATCAAACAAGTTGTGCAAAGCGGTATTTGAAATTTGGCTACAATAAAATTATGGTCCATATATTTTCAGGTCTTGGTTTGGCATTTGTGGCATATCCTGAAGCAATGAGTCGTATGCCCTTACCCTGGCTTTGGTCATTTTTATTTTTTACGATGCTTCTCCTACTTGGTGTTAGCAGCCAATTTGGATGGACTGAAGTAATGTGTACCGCGTTATACGACCAATTTCCGGCAGCACGTAAATACAAAAGTTCTCTGGTGATGAGTCTCTGTTTTGTGCTTTTCCTCGTCGGTTCAATTATGACAACACGGGTTAGCTTCTTTTTATCTTTTATTTATTGGTAATGTTCATTTTAGTCTGGTATCTACTACTTTAAAATTTTTGATGACTATAGTGCTTCATTTGCATTGGGTATTCTTTTCACTTGTTTATTATATAAATTCATTTTTTAGCTATTTTGCTCTTGATGGAAATCTCATTGGTGATGTACATCTATGGTAAGTAAAGACTTCCAAAGATCGATTTTTTTCATATACCCCTATAGGGTCACTTTTGAAGAATAAAATTCTTTGGTGTAAATTTGCTTACAAATCGAAAAATCCGTTTTTGGGACAACCTATAAAAATTATTTTTAAAAATGGTTTAGGCTGCCGTGAATATATGAAAGATCTCAGAACAATGTTTGGCGACCCGAAACATTTATTGGGGAAATTTTTTGGTCCATCTGGTCATTACATTCGGATAATGTGGACAATAGTTTCACCAGTTGTTGCTATAGTAATTGATTGACAAATATAGAGATTTACAGAAAAAATTTAGGCAATGTTTGGGATCACTTTTTACTCACAGCTAAAATCCTCTCTTGAATATGGTAAAAATGAAAGAAAATATAATTTCCCTGATTGGGCTTATGCGTTTGGATGGTTTCTCTCGGTCATTCCTCTGCTAATGATACCCATATTTATTTTCTACAATTCTTTTAAATTTTATAAACAAAGAAAGGTATAATTTTATTCAGTTGATAAGATCCAAATTTTTTAAGAGTCAAAAAGAATTGCTTCGCCTACAACCCAAATGGCCATCCTATCCCGCAATCTCTCAAACTTGGATTTTCCCTTCAAATGTTGAAGATGGAAAATACAAAGATTTTTGGAGTTTCACAAGAATTGATTGGATTCGTGGAAAAAAATCTATTGCAACGGATTCGAGTGTTATAAGCAGCAGCGATTCTGGCTCAAGCAACGAAAATTTGTCTTGAAAGTGTATTGACTTACTGTTGCGGCGCTGCGCAAGAAGAATTATGATAATAGCGCTCTTAAGTTTGAAATGTTCTGTTCACCGAAACGATTGCTCTGAGTTCTACTTTATTTAAATTATTTTTTATTCATTCCAAATTATTTCTCGTTTTGTTCGATTACGTTTTATTGTTATTTCATTTCTTGATTGCAATTCCACCCTTTTAAGGTGTGGATCTTTATACATGGGGTCTTTATTACGAATTAGGGACGAGCGTTTTGCGATGTTTTTGAAACCCCGGAGCTGAGATCTCGTTATCGCGGTATAAAAAGTTGCGGGGTTTCATCAAACCCCGCAGGTTTTGATAATAAAAGCCCGCGGGGTTTGATGAAACCCTGCAACTTTTTATATCGCGATAACGAGATCTCAGCTGCGGGGTTTCAAAAACCCCGCAAAACGCTCATTCCTATTACAAATTATTGTATTATTTCTACGGGTTATTGTAAATAAAGTGTTTATTGAAATCCAGAATCATAACACTTACTATGTTCTCACTTAAAGGTACAGTGCACGATAGAAGAACTTTTTAAAAACTTGATGCAATGTTTTCGTTTCAATACACAGAAAATTTTAAAATTTTTTGTCAAAAAATTCAATGTTTTAAAAACTGTAAATTTTGACTATTATTGGAGGAAAAAATTCATGAATAAAAAAGCACCTTAGGCGAAAAATTTCTTGGAAAAGGGCCGCTTTTCAGCTGAAAAAGTACGTAGCCAGTTTTTGAAGTGTTTTTTAGTCAGAATTCACGATTTTTTCATGAACAAGGTGGACTTTTTTCGAAGGTCTTAGATACAGCCATATTACTATAAAATACGGTTTTTTTAACGAATTGGTGAGGTCATGACACTATTTGGATAAAAACTAGACCAGGTACTAAATTAGTATCGAAGGTACTAATTTTTTCGAAAAAAGTACTAATTTTGGCAGCCCTAGCTAGGATACTCTGTAGATTTTGACTTTTTTTAAATTTAGCGCATCTATGATTTTATACAAACAGATAAATGTTTTCGGCGTACATCGAAACAACCAAAAAGGTTTGGCATGGTGTGAGAAAAATATTACAAAAAATTTTATAAAATATTTTTTTAATTTAAAAACTTTTTACTTGCAAATGACTTTAGGAGAGGTACATAGATAGCCTTTATCTCGTAATTGCTGCAGCGAAAAATTTTTGACTCCATGGGGAACAAATTATATTCCATGATTTTTCTTAGACTGAGTACCCTATGTTGAGCATTCCTTGTATGCTTAATTTTTTCAGCTTTTAGTCAGTTTAAAGTTAAAGAACATTACAACATATATTTAAAGTGCCGAGAGGCGCACTGTTGAGAAAGTAAACTCCCTAATTATTTAAATCAATAGTCTTATTACAACTTTAAAATCATGAGACTACGCTCATAATTTTACTTTTCAATTTTGATAAAAATTACAAGTTGAGCCAGACACTTTTTTGTTAAGTTTGCAATTTTGAATTTAGATTTTGCAACTTTTGATCATTTGCATTGTGCGTTTTTATGTAAGATACTGTGTATAAAAGATTAATTTATAATCTATTATAAGATGAATAACTCAGGTATGGTGATAATAAATGGGAGCATACATGGGGTACCAGTTTTGCCACTTTCTTATACAAACAGTGCTTTAAAATGATGATCCCTAGCAGGGTGGACGAAAGTTTGCTCAAAAGATGAGTTACTCTAAAAAATTTTTTTGCTCCCAAAAGGGTTGATAGTAGAGGAGTCTTGATTATGACTGGAAAGTGCCGTATCCAGAATGATGGAGGTTGACCTATGGTATAACAAAGTTGATATAAAATAGGGTTCAAGAAATTTCTAGTGCCAAAATTCCTAGGCCTTGGTGAACAAAACGGTGTTCAACTAGTGCAAAAAACCCATATACCCTGAAATTTAGTAAACTTTCGTGAAATTTATCGTATTAACGACTACTGCGCTGTCACCATATCATTCACAGCGAACTTCCTCTTATTCTTTCTGATTATTACAAAAACCCCAAAAGAAATGAGTTCGTATAAAAAGATTCTACTTCAAATGTGTCTTACGGATATTCTTTTAACCATGCTCATCGCCATCATAGAACCTATAGTCGCATTCAAGCATGGAAACGAAGTGATAATAAATAATGGATTTTTTCGAAAATTTTCAATAACTGTTGACTTAATTTTGACCGAATTTTGGGTATTTTGCCTAATTTTTTCATATTGTTCAATTTCGGTGCCATTTCTTTATCGATATTTTTCTTTAGTCAGGTAGGAAAATGTAGTTTGCGGACATTCACATATGAAAGAGGATGCAAATTAGGACCCTTTCTCCAAAAAATTTTTTTTGACAATGACTTTCTAGGGGTAAAAATAGGGTGAAAAATCGATTGTGCACATCCCCGTCGCGTAAAAATGCTTCCTTCACCTTGTGTTCGCGAAAATAGCACTATTTTTAACGTGAAATAGTGCTATTTTCGCGAAAACAAGGTGAAGAAAGCATTTTCGCGCGACGGGGAAAATAGGGTGAAAAATCGAAAGTTATTTGAAAGAAATAAGTCAAGAAAACATGCTTTTGAGTGATTCAAGTATGATAAGAATCGATGTTTCATCCTATTTTTACCCCTAGAAAGTCATTTTTTCAAAAAAATTTTTTGGAAAAAGGCCCTAATTTGCACCCCTTTAGGATCAGTCCAATCAGTTGCAACTATATGAAAAAATGATATATTCGAAAAGATCATAAAAAATGAAGCATTTTTTGTTTTTACGGCATGTTCTGAATCGTTGTAGTTTTCAAGATAATTGCGTTTGAAATTTTGAATTTGTTACAAGCTCCTTGTTGCAATGCACAAACTTTTTTGAATTTTTTGCGGAAAAACCGATTTTTCAAATTTTCATAAAATGAACATTGTAGCAATTTTTTATAGCTAAATGAGACGAACAAAATGACACCAAAATTATCCAATTTGAACATTGTTTTGGATTATTGAAACGAAAACATGAATCAGAATTTTCGTTTCAATAACTCAAAACAATGTTCAAATTGGATAATTTTAGTGTCATTTTGTTCGTCTTTTAGCTATAAAAAATTACTACAATGTTCATTTTATGAAAATTTAAAAAATCGATGCAAAAATCTATTTTTCCGCAAAAAATTCAAAAAAGTTTGTGTATTACAACGAAGAGCTTGTACACAAATTCAAATTTCAAACGCAATTATCTCGAAAACTACAATGATTCAGAACATGCCGTAAAAACAAAAAATGCTCCATTTTTCATGATCTTTTCGAATATATCATTTTTTCATATAGTTGTAAATTACTAGACTGGTTCTTTAGGTTTAGACTTAGCCTAGACTTAGACTTAAGTTTAGGCTTATAAGGCTAACCCTTTTTCCCGAGAAAATTAGATTTTTTCATAACATATATATTCAGTTCACCATTTCCGAAACAATTTTTCGGTGGTGGCGCGAAATTCGCATTCAAAAAACTACCCCCTTACAATATTTGTCGTCTAAACCCCCAAAATTTAGCCCCCACATCATCTATGAAATCTGGAATGAGCCAAATGGAGTCAACTGGACAACTGTAAAAGCCTATGCGGAAGAAGTGATCGCTGTGATCCGCCAAAATGACCCCTCAAACATCATTGTGGTTGGTACACCAACTTGGAGTCAACGTGTTGACCAAGCTGCTGACAATCCAATCAACAAAACGAACATAGCCTATGCTTTGCACTACTATGCGGCTACCCACAAACAGAGTTTGAGAGATAAAGCGTTGTATGCTATCAACAAAGGTATGACAAGCGCATTTTATATCTTTTTGTTCCTAAAAAAAATTTTGGACATAAAATTTCGGATGGCTAAAAAAAGGATACCAACATTTTAAATGATAAAACCTTGTATCTCGAATGCTAGAAAACTTGGGTACCTAAAATTTTCGAAGTCTACAAAGATTTGTAGTGGTTGAGCTAAAAAAAATTCATCAACCATATTTTTTCTACATTTTATTTTCAATAGAAATATAATTTCAACTTTGAAAACTTTTAGGTCTCCCTATCATTATTACCGAATATGGCACCGTCAACTCATCTGGAGGTGGCCCCGTAGATCAGGCCTCCTCGAACGACTGGTGGACCTTCAATGATCAGTATAAACTCTCTTATGTCAATTGGGCAGTCTACGCGAATGCTGGTGATGCAGCGATAGTTTTGCCTGGAACTAAATTCGACCAGTTGGCTGACCCAACTAAGTTTGCTCCATCCGGCGTGGTTGTCAACCAAAAATATCAAGCCACCAATCAAGGTGTTACATGTAGCGGTAGAAAATGAGAAAGAGAAATGATTTTGATAGTGAAAACAACTTTTTTGTGCATTGAAAAATATCTTTTTTGTGGAATTTACGTATTTTTGTTAAAAATAAACTTGCAATGGAAGAAAACAAATGATCGTAGGGAGCATTAGTTTTGTCGAATTTTTCAATTTTTAGCACATTTTTCGATTTTTGAAGAATTCAATTTTTTGCACATTTTTCAATTTTTGGCGAATTTTTCGATTTTTGACGAATTTTTCAATTTTTAGCACATTTTTCGATTTTTGAAGAATTCAATTTTTTGCACATTTTTCAATTTTTGGCGAATTTTTCGATTTTTGACGAATTTTTCAATTTTTAGCACATTTTTCAATTTTTAGCACATTTTTCGATTTTTGAAGAATTCAATTTTTTGCACATTTTTCAATTTTTGGCGAATTTTTCGATTTTTGACGAATTTTTCAATTTTTAGCACATTTTTCAATTTTTAGCATATTTTTCAATTTTTGACGAATTCAATTTTTTACACATTTTTCAATTTTTAACGAGTTTTTCAATTTTTAGCGAATTTTTCAATTTTTGGCAGATTTTTCAATTTTTAATGGAAGGAAGCAAATGACCGTAGGGAGCATTAGTTTTGGCGAATTTTTCAATTTTTGGCGAATTTTTCAATTTTTAGCACATTTTTCGATTTTTGAAGAATTCAATTTTTTGCACATTTTTCAATTTTTGACGAATTTTTCGATTTTTAGCGAATTTTTCAATTTTTAGCACATTTTTCAATTTTTGGCAGATTTTTCAATTTTTAGCACATTTTTCAAGTGTTGATGAATTTTTCGATTTTTGCCGAATTTTTCAATTTTTGACGAAGTAGCTCCGAAAATTTCATATTTCCGAAGTTTGATAACTTGATCACTGCTTCAATTTTTGAATATTTTTATTCACTTGCTACAATAATATAATTTTTTATTATAAAAAATACCAAACATAACAAAGGGAATGTTTAGGAAAAATAATTTACATGAATATTAAAAGCAATTATTATAGAGAACATGGGAATGAGTAGAGGTTTCTTTTCTTTTTTTTAAAAACCTATAAAATAAAACTGCTTGAGCAAAAATGTTGAACCCCCTTTACTTTTTATGAGCATATCTTGTCACATTCACTCTTTGATTCGAATCGATTCTCATTGCCGCCGCATCCATGATTGAAGAAAAGCTTACACCTCTTTTCTTTCGTACTATAATAATAATACAAGTTGGTCAATGGAGCTGACTCGTCGGCTTGACAAGGTCTTCCTAAAAATCATAAATAATGAGCGAGAACTTGAGGATGATCAGAACTTGGGTATCAGTTCATAAAATGGGTTAAAAATTAGATTATGAGCCAAAAAAACCCTACTTTGCGTTTTTTTTGAAAATTTTTCAAAAATCACCTATAAGGGGTAAAACGCTTCCCTGATTCAGGGAAATGAGTGTTTTGTATTAAAACGAAAATCGAAAATTTTTGGATTTTGTGCCTCAAAATCATGGGGTATTTTCATGATTCCTGGGGATATTTTCATGCGAGAAATCGATTGCACGCATCGAAGACCCTTGAAAACGCTTCTCTCAGACCGTGAAAAATCAAATTGTCGTACTTTCAAGTATTACAGAAGATTCTTAAAATTACTTTTTTTGAAAAAAAGTCTGAGATATGTTTTCAAGGTTTTTCGATGTGCGCAGTCGATTTCTCGCATGAAAATACCCCGTTTCAAGGCAGAAAATCCAAAATTTTTCGATTTTCGTTTCAATACAAAACACCCATTTTCCTGAACCATGGTCAGGGAAGCGTTTTACCCCTTTTTTGAAAATTTTTCGCCAAAAACGCAAAGTACCGGTTTTTTTTGGCTCCCTCTTTAGGGCAAAGATTACCTTCAGTCGGCTTGAGGTAGCAAATAGACTTATCATAAGTTTTCTTTTTCATAAGCCTAACATTGCCTTCATCGAATGGATCTTCTGACGAGCTTACAAAAATATTCGACTCATCATTATCTTGGGGTCTGTTGGTCAATCGAATTGGCTCTCGCACTAAAAAAGGTTTCTTCAATTAAATTTTTTCAATTTACCAGCTTCACTTATTCTGGATGGAGGTTCAACTGGTTTGTACATCATATGCCCAAATTCTTGGCTTCTTCCTGCTTGTTCTTGAGTACCAGATTGCTCTTGTCCATCATCTAAATATCATGACGTGTCAAAAATCGAAAAATTTGTCAAAATTGGAAAAATTTTCAAACTTTGTTTTTGAAACTTTACCGAACCGTGAATATTATGATATATATTCAAACCTGGCATAGCAGCTGGCTGAACTTCCATAACACCGACAGCTCCAGCTCTGCTTAATGGTGTTGGTTTTTCAACAGTTTCAATTACANTATTCAAACCTGGCATAGCAGCTGGCTGAACTTCCATAACACCGACAGCTCCAGCTCTGCTTAATGGTGTTGGTTTTTCAACAGTTTCAATTACATCCGGATGTAGGCTGGCTAACCAGTCGCTTGGATTTATAGATGGTGCTTGGCCTTCATCAGTCAACGTAGCCCCACTACTAATATCCGGCACGGGTCCTGCAGGTCCTGGTGCTGCTGATTCAGAAACTTGTGTGGGCACGCTGGTATGAACTGAGCCAACGTTGGGCCCAAAGAAAGATTCCGGTTTTCCAAAAATTGATTCTAACATTTTTTCAGATTCCTGTTGTGCCTATATTTATAGAAAAGTGGTTATTCATATGCTAAAAAATCTACCTGTCTATTCAAATGAGTATTAAAATGAGTCCTGACAGCATAACTCTTTTGTCCTGGGGCAATAATTGCTTCTGTGTTTGGATAACCTCCTTCTTGGGCTGTTTGAGAAGCACTAACTTCGCTTTGTTGAGCATGTGGTTGAGCAGCAATTGGAGCTGGAGCAGCAGCTTGTCCATAAGAGTTACCATCTTGTGCACCACTAGGAGCTGGAGCAGCAGCAGCTTGCCCTTGAGAGCTACCGCCTTGTGCACCGCTAGGAGCTGGAGCAGCAGCAGCTTGCCCGGGAGCTGGTGCTGCTGTTTCGGCGGCGGCGCCACTACTTTGTGTTTCTCCAAGATTAGGTGCCGACGCAGGTCCAGATGGTGCTGCTTGTTCAGATCCTGATTGAGGTGATGGTGGGTTTTCGTCACCAATTTGTGGAGCTGGAGNGTGTTTCTCCAAGATTAGGTGCCGACGCAGGTCCAGATGGTGCTGCTTGTTCAGATCCTGATTGAGGTGATGGTGGGTTTTCGTCACCAATTTGTGGAGCTGGAGTAGCAGCTTGTCCAGGAGCTTCAGGTTGTTCTTCGTTTTCCTCAGGTTCTACTAAAATTTAAACTCTGTTTGCTGCTCTTAAAGGAGAGGGACCCAAAAAAATTTGCTTTGCTTGCTTTCCTAATCTTGATTCAGGGAAGGGTGATATGTGTATCGAAAATTTTTTTGCAAAATTTTGATCATTTTCGTTTCAATACACATACCCCTTTTCCCTGAACCAGGAAAAATTTTTCACGCGTCGGTCAATTTTTGACGAATTTTCAATTTTTTATGAATTTTTACCCATTTTTGGATGCATTTTTGGTAGAGCCAATTTGTTGGGCTTCGGATCTGAGGGCAACGAGCCACGCTCCACAACTTCACCGGGATTCGACTTGCGATGTCCGAAATATGGTGGATCGCCTTGTTTAGGATAACGGAATCCTGCAGATATCATTAATATGGGACAACAGAGACGTGCTAAAAAAGAAGAAGAATATGCATGTGTTGATGAGTCGCTCTCTCACCTTTTCTTTCGGGCTCGATTGAACAATAGTATCTTCTTGGACACAAGTCATGTCCATCGAGACCAGTGCCGCAAATTAGAGGCTTTTTGGTCGACTCATCTAGCAAAGCGTCCGAACCATCTGGGCACATTGATTCTGGTAGTGCTGTAGCCGTTTCCTCAGGTTGACTAGCAGCAGCACCTTCTGGTGTAGCAGCATCTCCTGCTGGTGCAGCAGCAGCACCACTTTCTGATGCAGCACCTCCTACTGGTGCACCTGGGCTGCTTGAAGCTCCAGAAGAAGTCGCCGATCCTTGTCCATCTCCAGCAGCTGGTGCCGCAGCAGCAGCGGATGCACCATTCGATGCTTCACCTCCTGAGCCACTAGCTTGTGGTGCAGCACTTGATTCTGCATGGGCTCCAGAAGCCGGTTGTAGTTGTTGTTCGGCTGGTTGATTTTCAACACTCGGTAGCGCACCTCCTTCATAGCCGGGTGCAATAGCAACTCCATGTGCCAAGGCGGCATCTACTTCATGCGTGTTAACAGACGCCACTTTAAAGTGCAATGGGTTTTCGGGTACTGCCGGTTTTCGTCTTACATCAATACTTCCTTTCGATTTCTTGCTAGCAATGAATTGTTGCAAGGCTAAAACAATGTAGTTTTTGTTCAATTTTTTGTGTGAATCTTATATCTTTTTGGAAAGAATTCATGAAAAAATGGATAAAAAAAATGGCATTTTTGGGCAAAAAATGACAAAAAAAATTTCATTTTTGGTTTTAAAAAATTGCATTTTTGAGCAAAATATCCGTTTTTTGGTGATTTTTCCTACCAACCCACCCATTTTTCGGGCCTTTGCTGCCCCCTCTTCCCTCCAGTTTTCGGACCTTCGCTGCCCCCTTCTTCCCTCCAGTTTTCGGGCCTTTGTGACGCCTGGGGGCTCGTACGACCCCCTATTCATATATGATCTTACGTGATTCTGGCTCTTCTGGACAGCAAACATCGGGTGGTCCACGTCGGCAAGTGTACCCAGTTGGGCAGCCAATCGAATCTGTCTCATTTCCGCATAAGACTGGAGCATTTTCTCCAAGAGGTGATTGCCCATTCGGACATCGTCCCGGAGGAACCGGCGCTTCTGTGGTTGTGATCACAAGTCCTAGAGAAGAATTGAATTTTATCGAAAAATTGCTTAAAGGACCAATGGGGAAAAAGTTGCCAATTTTTGTTGACATTCGGAAAGTCCATGAAAAATGGAGATTTTTGTTTTTATGGCATGCTCTGAATCGTTGTAGTTTTCGAGAGAATTGCGTTTGAAATTTTGAATTTGTGTACATGTTTTCGTTGTGATACAAACTTTTTTGAAAATTTCGCGGAAAAGTCGATCTTTTAAATTTTCATGAACTTTCTGAATATCAATAAAGAATGGCAACTTTTTTATCACTGGACTGGTCCTTTAAGAAACTTTCGTTTCTTGAGTGATTTTTAGAACAAAAAAGGACGGGTTTTTAGCAAGAATTTACTAGAAAAAAGTTCAAAAAAACAAAGAGTTTTTACCAATTTTGCAACGTTGCTCACACTCTTGCAAGGTAACAAAGTTGTTTTGATTTCCATCGCAGCCACTCCAATAGAACAAACGACATTGGTCCACTTTTATGTCATAAAAATATCTCAAATGCAATTCTTGGCAACCTCCTTTGGAGACATCCAACACACATGGGCTTATCCTTCTGTTCTTCAAGGTGTCCTTCGAAATCATACCCGCTCTTGAAATTCCTCGAATTGGACTTCGGGCTAGAAATTTTTCATTACAGGATGTTATAAAAAAACCGCCATTTGGACATTTTTTGGCGAAATTTTTTCAAAAAAGGGGTATTTTTTCCCCAAAATGACACATTAGGGGAATTTTTATGCGAGAAATAGACTGCGCGCATCGAAAAACCTTGAAAACGCCTCCCAGACCATAAAATACCCAATTTTCAAGTAGGAATTCCTACTGAAAAAATACGAAAATCGTATATTTCATGTCCTGGGAGGCGTTTTGAAGGGTTTTCGACGCGCGAAATCGATTTCTCGCATAAAATACTGAGAAATTTTGAAAAAAAAATTTTTGGAAAATTTTCGCCAAAAAATGACCAATTGGCGGTTTTAGGAACACCATAAGCTTGTAAAAAATCAAAAATTACAATCAAATCGAAGTGGCTGATTAATAGATTCCATGTTGAATGATATTGGTAATGCGCCAGATTGTCTGCGAACTCTTCTTGTTGGGCTATCACGTAACGAACGGATGTTGAGTTTTGCCGGTGCATATTTATAGCCATGTTTTACTTCTTCGCCATCATAGCCTAAAAATTGTAATTTTTATGATTTTTTCTATTTCTGTAAGCAGCAAAAAAGTTGGAAAGTTTTTTAATGCAAAATTTTGAGCATCTGCTTTGCAAATGTCATACAGAACTATGGCCTTCTTTTTCATTAAAAAAAATTCAATTATTCGAGCAAAATTCGGTTTTTCACCAAACAAAATTCAATTTGTGAAAAATCTACTGAAAAAAAAGATAAAATTTACCTCCAAAAATGTGATGATCATAGGGATCATCAGCGTTCGGACAACAGAAGAAGTCCATTCCATTGAAGTAGCACACGGAATTTTCCGGACATTGATTTTTGCCTGGAAGACACATCACCGGCCTGCCATCACTATATTGCATGGCTCCAAGGCCATTTGGACAAGTTGGCACTCGAGCAAGCTCGTTATGATCTTGTTCACTTGACGATATAAGTAAATCTCCTAAAAATGATTCAAATTCAATCATAGTTCGAAACAGAAGCGTTTTCGGCGCTCGTGGGAATGTGTTCTGGGAATTCAGAACAAAATGTGTTCTAAGTTCGGAACATATTTTGTGTTCTGTGTTTCGGAAGGGGGTACCCCGTGAGGATAAAATTGAAAAATTCTTTCGGATTCGTGTTCCCAATATCCGAAAACCCAAAAAGTGCACAAAATTAGCCGATTTTGAGCCATTTTTGAAAAATCGATTTTGGCCCCTAGAGGCTTTTTAAAAGGGTAACAATCATGCCAAGATTTCGAAAAAATTTTTTTCTCAAATTTAAAAAAAATGGCCTTTATGGGGGTAATTTTATGCGACAAATCGATTCCGCGCATTCCCGAAGCATGAAAACGCTTCTTTGACCCCTGATTCAGGGAATGGGGTGGGTGTATTGAAGTGAAAATCAAACATTTTCGGATTTTTATGAGAAAATCGTCGATTCCTAGGTTTTTCTAGGCGGGGAATCGATTGCGCTCATTCCCGAACCGTGAAAACGCTTCCTTGATCCTGATTCAGGGAAGGGATACGTATTTAAATGAATTGATTTTCGCTTCAATACACCGATTTCTTCCCTGGATCAGGGTCAAGGAAGCGTTTTCAAGGTTCGAGAGTGCGCGCAATCGATTCCCCGCCTAGAAAAACCTAGGAATCGACGGTTTTCTCATAAAAATCCGAAAATGTTTGATTTTCGCTTCAATAAACCCACCCCATTCCCTGAATCAGGGTCAAGGAAGCGTTTTCATGCTTCGGGAATGCGCGGAATCGATTTCTCGCATAAAATTACCCCTAGGAACGTATTTTTTACAAAAATTTTCAAAAAAAATTTTTTTCGAGATCCTGCCATGATGGTTACCCCCCCCCCCCTTAAAAATTTTTCGTTGGAAATGACCTCTCTAGAGATAACTTTATGCGGGAAATCGATTTTCCGAAACCTTGAAAATGCTTCCCTGACTCCGATTCAGGATATTCACGAATTCCATTGATTTGAAGCTTCATGAATTCCATTGATAATATACTTATCAAACCAGGGCCCGAAAAGTTAAGTGCTAGTACCCGCACTCAAAAGCATCCATTGGTGAGTGTTAGTCCCAGCACCCCTTGGTAGATGCTTGGGTGGTGGGTGCTAGCACCCATGGGTGTTTTTGGAGTGCTGATGGGTGCTTATACTAGAGCTTTTGGCAACGTCACTTTTTTTAAAAACGAGCTGTTAACAAAGATTTGCTCATTGCCAAAAGCTCTAGTACCAGATACTTTTGGATGCTAGGTGCTAGCACCTTTTCGGCCTGTATCAAATAAAAAATAAAGTCATGGCGAAAAATTTGGCTTGCAGACAAATGACAAGCGGACATTTGACAAGTGGACATTTGGCAAGAGATGTGACATTTGACAAGTACAAACTGCAAAAAAAA
>OZJO01000126.1:0-20729 GCA_900406225.1 Acrobeloides nanus
AAAACGGTGGCCACCTACGTTCCCAATTGAGCCATTATTGCATCATACAAACTACAAAAATCTGGAGAACTTGCTGCAAGTTCCACACCCACTTTAAAGCGAATGCTTTATGACTTATTCATAGTTAAAATATTAAACTATCTAAATATGAGACAAAAATTATAATCATAAAAATAAGATAAATCCTGTTTTGAGGTAAATCCGGAATAAAATAAGTTATAAATAAGTTCTTAGTCGGCCAAGTGTCCGGGTCGATCAACTGTCCGGTCGGCCAAGTAACCGAGTCGACCAACTGTCCGGCATTCGAGATAAATAGAGTTTGTTTCCAGACACAATACTAAAAGTTTCCCGACCCCTGTAAAGAGCGATCCCATTCGATCTGGCAAGTTAAGCAACTTGGGCCCGCAGGTTCAATCCCGCTAGGAGTCAATTCTTTTTGCAGTGTCTAAAAAATGATAAAATTTTTGCCTAGACGTAATTTTATGCGGGGAATCGATTGTGCGCATTCCCGAAGCGTAAAAACGCTTCCCTGACCCTGATTCAGGGACGAGGCCGGTATATTAAAGCGGCAATGAAATAAAATTCGAATTTTCACCAGAAAACCGGCTGTCTAGTGGTTTTCCTATGAGAGGAATCGATTGCGCGCATTTTCAAGGCATAGAACAATTTACCGACCCTGATTAAGGGGCGGGGTGAGTATATTGAAGCGAAAATGCACTACAATTCGAATTTTCACCGAAAATTTTTTCATTCGATTGAAGACTGAATCTTCATTTTATTTAAAACCCTAGACAGCCGGTTTTTCGGTGAAAATTCGAATTTTAGTTCATTTTCGCTTTAATATACCCATCTCATCCCTGAATCAGGGTCAGGAAAGCGTTTTTACGTTTTGGGAATGCGCGCAATCGATTCCCCGCATAAAATTACGTCTAGGCAAAATTTTTTATCATTTTTTGGGCACTGCAAAAAGAATTGGCTCCTAGCGGGATTGAACCTGCGGGCCTAAATTGCTTAACTTACCAGATCAGATGGGATTGCTCTTTACTGGGGTCGGGAACTTTTTTAAGATTGTGGCTGGAAACAGACTCTAGTTGCGTTTACGTATAATACAAAAATAATAAAAACGCGAAATATTCTTTAAAGATTATTCTTATAATGGATATACATATTCAACATTTTTACTTTTACAAAGAAAAATTTTAAAAATGTTATAATTGATAATTTTAAATCAGAGATGCCAAGAACATTTGTTCAAAATCAGCAAATCTGACTTCAAAAATCAGATTTTTAGAGTAAAAATCAGCAAAATGCTAATTTTCCATTATATTTCGTATAAATTTGACAAAATTTCGCATCTCAAAATCAGATTTTGCTAGATTTGACATCTCCAAATCAGCATTTTGCTGAAAAATGAGCAGACTTGGCACAAATGAGCAGACTTGTTTTAAACAGTTATTGTTATATTATGTTTAAGCTCTTTAATTAGATCTGTTGCATTTTTAATTCTTTCATTATCCAGTTTAATTGCTTCAGTCAATATTTTAATTTCTTTTTGGATATTTTTTATTTCAAGTCTTTTTTGTTGAATCTTTATGCTATTTATGAAATATTCATCTTTAGCCTAAATTTAGTGTAATTATTAGTACCGGGAATCAAGCGCTCCGAGCTCGAGGTTTCTTCGAAAGTGACTCCGAGCGTTACTCACAAGCGCTCCGAAGCCTACTTAAAAAGTTGAATTTTTTTTTGAAAGTTTTACAAATGTGCAAACTTTATGCATGTAAAAAATTTTTTGTCTTTTTCGATGATCTTGGTGTCAATCATCTTCTCTCATCGTCACATGCAAATCCCACTTTAAAGTTGAAAATTTTATTTTGAAGGTTTTACGCATTCGTAAATTTTACACATGTGCACGGCGGACCAAAACGTGCAAAAAGTGGGAACACCCCCAAAAACGCTATAAAATCGGCCAGAAACTTGTTCTCGGCGGTTTTTCTATGCTAGAAATCGATTACGCGCATTTGCGAAGCCTGAAAACGCTTCTCTGATCCTGATTCAGGGAAAGGGAGGGTGTATTAAAGCGAAAATTAACTAAAATTTGATTTTTCGACGGAAAATTGTCTGTTTGGGGGTTTTTCTAGGCGGGGAATCGATTGAGCGCATTTTCGAAGCCTGAAAACGCTTCCCTGACTATGATTCAGAGAAGGAGAGGGTATATTGAAGCAAAAATCAACTAAAATTTGAAAATATCGTTAACAATGTATAAATTTTACAATCTTACAATTGACTTGTATTGATAGCTCAATTGGGAATGTAGATGGCCAACATCTTTTAGTACCTAGGTTCGACTCCCGCCGGAGTCGAAATTTTTTTGCACATTGAATTTTTTTTTAAATTGATTATTCAAAAGCTCTAACTTTTTAAGATACCGTCTATTTTTGTGATCGATAGCTCAAACGATTGCTAATGAGTTATATAACATCGCCTAGTTGCGATTTTCCCGGTTGCAGAAGAAAATTTTTTTTATATATCAAAAAAGGCGTCAAAAACTACATAAAATTTACAGATTTTGCAAGAAAAATGGCATATGTTTGAAAAAAACGCAACTAGGCGTTGTTTTATAACTACTTAGCAATCGTTTAAGCTATCGATCACGAAAAATGGATGGTATCTTAAAAAGTTATCAGCCTTTAAAGTTACAAAAAAGTAAAACATTCAAAAGCATTTTAAAAATTGAAGACACTGTTTTTTCAAAAAATTCTCTGATATAAAGATAAATTATAATCTGTAGAATATTATTAAAAAAGGAATTATCAAATTTCATGTTGTTTTCGCGGAGTTATGACAATTTTTTGTTCACATGCAATAAACATCTTATTTTCGAACTTAGAAAAAAATTTAAAAATCGAAAAAAAGTTTACTGTTTAAACCGCGAAAATTTGTTGATAAACATGTTATATATATGCTGAATACGATCCAACCAGTCTTGTTGAGAATAAGCCATTTACGGGGAACCAACGCTGCTCTTCAAGATGCACTTAACCGTTTTCCATCGATGCATAGTTTTCGAGATATAGCATTTTCTTTTCAGGGGTACCCAAATGACTTTTTAAAGATTTCCCCCTAGAATATCCTGAATTATTTTTTCGAAAAAAAATTTTATATGGGTCGACGCAGAATTTTATGGCGAATCTTTTTAGACCGAAATCATCAAAATCAGGCACAACCAATTTTTGACCCCTCGCTAGCTCAAAATAGGAAAATTCGATTTTTTTACCCTTTGTCGAAAAATTTTTAAACCTCCCATTGGGATAAAAAACTCGAATTTTCAAAAAGTTCTCCAAAATGGCTGAAATTTTGTATTCGGGGTTTTTGATATTGAGAACATGAATTTGAAGCAATTTTTTGATTTTGGCCACTTAAAGTTGCCCCTACGAGGGGCATATCCCTAAAATGGTTATAAACTTTATATTTCCTTAATCAGGGTCAGGGAAATTTTTTTCAGACTTCAAAAATGCGCGCAATCGATTTCTCGCCTAGAAAAACTATAGTATGGTCGAAAATTTCAGCATAAATCGACTTCTATAGCTAAATATCAACATTTTAAAATTGGGTTTCATCTTTGAAAATCCCCGATTTTTTGAAAAGTCTGTATATTGACACGAAAACATGGCTTATTTTCAACAAGACTGGTTGATCGTATTCAGCATAACTCTTATCTAATAATAAATATTTTTTGTCGAAAACGAATTTTTGGAGCCTATCAGGTGACAAAAAGTATATGAAAATTGTGCCCAAAAGAAACACAATTATGCATTAGAAGTGATGAAATCTTAAAAATGCCCATTTTGGCCTCTAGGAAATTTTTACTTTCCGCAGGTTTTTCGCACTTTCGTATTTTGGGCATAACTCTTGATGGTTAAATCCAATTTCGATGGTCTTGGTGGCTTTTGGAAGCTGGAAATACGGGCTACAGCTTTCTTATAGAGTATGTGAGGTCATGTAATAGAAAAAGTGGTCGAAAAATTAAGTTTTTCGCTGTAGCCCGTGTTTCCAGCTTTCAAACGCCACTAAGATCATCGAAAATGGATTTAACTATTAAGAGTTATGCCCAAAATACTAAAGTGTGAAAAACCTGCGGAAACTGCAAATTTCCTAAAGGCCAAAATGGGCATTTTTTAAGGTTGCACATCACTTCTAATTCACAATTATGCTTCTTTTGGGCCCAATTTTCATATTACATGCTCAGTTTGCCTAGTTCCACGGGACCTCTAAAAAGTTCGAACTTTCCGCACTATTACTTTTTTCCCCTTTATTTTCCCTCTTACTTTTTTCCCCGATTTTACACACATTTCAAAGTTATAACGGGGGAAAATCGGGGAAAAAATTAAGAGGGAAAAACCAAAAAGGAGAAAAAAGTAATAGTGCCGAACTTTCGAGACATCGCCTCTTAAAGGACCAGTGCAACAGAAAAATTGATTTTCTGAAAATAAGCCTATCATGTAGAACTGCGTTCACTGATCATTTTTTATTTTTACACCATAGGGCGTAAGCCTCATTTTCATGGAGAAAAATTGCAAAAAAGTGAGGTGACTGGGGACAGTGCAAAATGAAACTATCTCCGGCGGGGATCGAACCCGTCACCTCTGGGGCAAAAACCAGTGCTTTGCCACTGCACTACAGAGGATGTCTTCAATTTCATTATGCTTTATCCTCCCCAAAATTGTCCTCAGTCATCTCACTTTTTTGGAATTTTTCTCCATGAAAATGAGGTTTACGCCCTATGATGTAAAAATAAAAAATGATCAGTGAACGCAGTCTACATGATAGGCTTATTTTCAGAAAATCGATTTTTCTGTTGCACTGATCCTTTAAATGGGTTAACAACACTCACCGTAAGATTATATTTATTAGAACTATCTTCTTCATTAGCTTCTATAAAGAACAGTAAAACTGAAATAAAAATATAATAAAATCTCATTTTATTTTCTGTTGTTCGAGAAATAATATACATGCATTAGATATTTCTAACATTTTACGCACATGACCCGTCCACTCTTACATTTACCGTTTCTCGATTTTTTACATTTTATCAATTAAATCTGATAGATTATTAATAGTATTTTTCATATCAAACTAGAACCAATAAAAAAGAATATTTAAGACGATAAAATCGACATTATCCATCATTTGTTCTACTTTTTTTATTGTAGCTATTTATTAATGAACAAGAAATCATTGCATTTTTTATATAATATTAATATTTGGTTGTTCTACACGTTCGGAGACTTTTACACAAATTTGTATCCCGAAAAATTTTTTCTAAAATGACCTATGTGCGAGAAATCGATTAGGAGTCGTCTACATATTACGTAGTCAATTTTTGGACATTTTTTGACCCCCTCCCTCTAATCAATCGTAAACATTGGGCTCCCCCCCCCCCCCCCTCCCCATAATATTACGTAATCATCTCCAAAAATGTATAATAGAAATACCACATTTTTACAATTTTTGAAAAAAGTGGATTTTTGCGAGATTTTTTCTTTAACAAAATAAAAGTGTTTTTCAATGCAAAATCAATTGCGCGCATTTACAAACCTTTAACCTCTTACATGACCAAGAATTTGGAAAAATGATGGTATGATAAAGCGAAAACATAGAAATGCAGGTTTAGGGAAGCATTCTCAATAATTAACAATGTGCGCAATAGATTTTCACATAAAAAACCTCTATTGGAGTGGTTTGCTACAAATTAATAACTTAAAAAATTTGAAAAAAAATTTAAAAAAATAATAATAAAACTTTTTTGACCCATCTTGTATATTAAAAATTTTTTTTGTTCATTTAATTTATTCGCAAAATTATTTGAATTATTCAATTTCTGGAAATTATCATCTTTTAGTCAACAAAAATTATAAAATTTAATAAAAACATACATATTTTTACATTCACCACGATTACGTAATCAATGGCTAGACCCCCCCCCCCTTCCCCCGTAATCAACCGTAAGCTTTTGCTGGACCCCTACTTCCCCCTAACTGATTACGTAATATGTAGACGTCCCTTTATTTGCACTCCTGAGCTTGAAAACGCTCCCTTAACCCAGATTCTTCACCTTGAACGGGAAAGGTTCGATCCCCGGAGGGTCGAAAATTTGCTTTTAGCTACTAAATAAAAGTTGTCAAAGCAAACCCCACGTAAAATTACTTTAAAAATTTTTAAAGTAATTTTTATTTTTCGATTTTGATCTACTCCTATAGGGGTCACTTTTAAGGGAAAAAAATTTCGGGTCCCAAATTCATGTAAAAAAAGTCTCACCACTTTTGGAACAACCTAAAAGTAGTATCATACATGTTCAAGCTTTCGTCTGACGAAAGACATGACGTCGTTTTCGTCCAATAATTGAAAAAGATGGCATATTGGCCGGCGCAAAGAGCCGGCCAAAAAAAGGTAAAATAAAGGTATACAAAAATTTTTTGTCAGAAAAGATGACGTATCGAAATTTTTTGACGAAAGACCTTGGACATGTGTGAGTATTAACGATATTTTATTTAAATTTTCTATTAATATTCGATTTGCTTAAATTCACTCAGCATAAACAACGAGAGATAGTTATGTTATTCTTGCTGTTTGTGCTAGATGAATAAAAGAAAATAAAGATAAATTCCTATTTATTTATATTTATTTTACTATCGGTACGCACATCAAAATTTTACAACAAATGCATAATGTTGTACATGAATAGCAGTGTGAAATATACAGTAAAAGTGGTCGTGGAGCTAGAAGGCTCCAAAGTCAAATCACCCGTTTTCTGCCCTTATTTTTTAAATAACACTCTTGCTTAATATTGTAAAAAATTTCATCAAAAACGGATTTTTGTATCGAGATTAAGTCGAATAAAGCTTGAGAATTAGTGATGTGTAGAAATCGGAAAGGTCGAAATCGGGGTCGAAATTTCATAGGAGATTGCCATTTTTAAGCTGAAAATGACGATTTTTAGCGAAAAATAATGAATTTTGATGAAAAATTGGCAATTTTGAAATTTTTAGTGAAAAAAATGAAAAAATTTTGGTGATTTTTGATGAAAAATTATAAAGGGGGCCATTATGATTTTCAAAAAAATTACACAAATTTTGAACAAAAACATAAGAGGGACCCTTAAATTTTTTGATTTTCACTTCGATTTTTCGAAATCTGAAACTTCGAAGAGCGAGTTCCAGAAACATACTGTACAGTATAGATCACACTGTACCTATGATTCATACTGTATAGCATACTGCAAAGTATGGATCATACTGTAAATTTCATAATGTACAGTATACAGGGTGTTCAATAATTTATTTTCTACTTTCAAAAATTTGCCAAAAATCGAGTTTAAATCCATTTCAGTCGCCCTATGGCTCAATCGATTAGCCCCGTCACTAGATTTTGTTAGAAAAATTTTTATTGAAAAAATCTCTATTTAGATTAATAACGCAGAAATATGAAAAAATTATGAGCCAATTTTTTAGCCTTAACAATCGAATTTTTCAAAAATTATTACAGTTTCTGTAAGTGAATGGTCAAAAACAAACGTGGTTCCCAAGTAATCATCTAGAATAAGTTTTTCCTTCCCTGTCTAGGGCGATTTATGTTTTTACACAATCAAGGATCTAACTCAGTCAATTCTAATCTGTTTGTGATTAGGGATAGCTCATTGAATTTCTGAGATCATGCCAATCGATTAAGCCATCAGGCAACTGAAATGGATTTAAACTTGATTTTTGGCGAAAAGTAGGGAATAAATTATTGAACACCCTGTACTGAACAGTATGGATCATACTGTACAGTATGATTCATACTTTGCAGTACGTTTCTGGAACGCATCCTAAATCGAAATTTTGGGGCCAAAATTCGAAATCACGATTTCGACGCATCACTATAGGGAAGACACTTTCCGAACAACCTAAAGGCTGTTTTTTCGGAAATGCCGAGTTGCGGATTTTTGAAAATTCAAATTTAATCGATTTTCGTTGTATATTCAAACTATATTGCAGTTCAGGCAATTTTTGTGAAAGTTTTCATTAAATCAACTTCAAAGCCTATATATAGGCTTCGTGCTGCAGTTGCTAAATCTGGTGATCTTGGTCTTGAAAAAAAATCGTCATTAACAATATTTTGATGAAATACAGGGTGTCCCAACCGGTCGTTCAGATTTGTTTTGCTTGTATCTTTTTAACTAATGCGTCATTTTTGACGGTTCTGGACTCATTTTGTAGCTAAACAGTTACCATTTATGCCTGTTAAAAAAATTTTCTGTGTGGTTGGGTATGGGAGTAAATTGCTTCATCGGGCCTTTCTTCAGGGAGTCTGATCCTCGATTTCCCAGAGAAAGGGGCATCAATGATCTCGGAGGCGTGGCCTCCGAGATCACCTGATTTGACACACCTTGATTTCTGGGTTTGGAGCCATTTGAAACAACAAATTTTTACCCAAAATTTCCGTCCAAGAACGATTGATGAGCTCAAGGATGCAATCCGGCGTGCGGTTGCTGAGCTAAACGAGGACGAGGAAGTGCGCTTTCGAGTTTTTGGAGAGTTTCGCCGCCATTGAAAAGTGTGTTCGACGTGGTGGCCAGAGTGTGGAGCGCCGTTAATTTGTTAAGATTACCTCACGATCGGATGCATTTTGTTACTTATTATGGTGGATAAATTGTTAAAATTTTAAAAAGTTCTTTTTGAAAAAAAAAGAAAAACAAAAAATCATGTAAGGGGGCCCCCAAAAATTTTTCTTCACATTTTCAAAGGAAATGTTTAAAATTTTTTTAACAGGCATAAATGGTAACTGTTTAGCTACAAAATGAGTCCAGAACCGTCAAAAATGACGCATTAGTTAAAAAGATACAAGCAAAACAAATCTGAACGACCGGTTGGGACACCCTGTAGATTGATGTTCTCGATAAACTTTCAAAAAAGCCCCTAAAAATGGAATGCAGAAAATGTTGTGAATTTTGTCGTCTTTTCGATTCCATTTTTAAGGGCTTTTTTGAAAATTTATCGAGAAAATCGTTCTATTTCATCAAAATATGGTTAACCCTTAAAATACGGTTTGGGACAAACCCGCAAAATGATGCACCTTAACGAGTTCTACCAGGAAAATATAGTGAAAAATTTTTTAAGTGCGCTTTTATTATGTAAAAATGGGTCAAAAGTTAACCTTATGCGAATTTTGACATCTTTTCAGTGTTTTTAGGATATCTCGGCAAAGACAAAGTTTGAGATCTATTTTATTGGCGAATTTTGATTCGGTTTATTCCATCTATTTGAATACAATCATCTAAAAAACAAATCATAAAAATCGGCTCCGTTCGAATGAAGAAATAAAATATTGGAACAATGGTCTAATTTAATATCAGCAAATCGGAAAAAATATTTCGCGTTGAAACGCACTTCTACCCTGATTTTCAGGGTCAAGCATAATTTTTCATGCTTCGAAAATGCGCGCAATTGATTTTTCGCCTAGAAATTACTCTAAAAAATCGATTTTTAAAAGAAAATTGGAAAAATTTTTTTTCGATTTTTCGAGAATAGGCTATAAATGTTACGCTCCCTTTAAAATGACCCCTTGCTGAAAATTTTTACCGTGAAGAAAAAATAGGGTTTTTTAACCAAAAAATTTGATTTTTTTGAAAAAATGATTTTTTCTCGAAAAAAGCGCAACGTCATTTTCTCTTGGTAAAAGTAAAAAAGTAAAACATCAAAAATAAACGTACAAAAGTAAATAAAAAATAGTACAAAAGTAAACCGTAAAGTGTACAAAAGTAAACATTTGTGTTTACTTTTGTACACTTTCTGGTTTACTTTTGTACTATTGTTTGTTTACTTTTGTACTGTTTTCTCTTGTCGGTGTAAATTTGAACTTTCTGAAAAAAAATCACTTTTTTTCAATTTGGGCACTTATAATTGAAAAAATGTAAACATATTTGTGATCTCTGTATAAAAATAGCCATATTTACAATTTTTCAATTATAAGTGCTCAAATTGAAAAAAGTGATTTTTTTCCAGAAAGAAATGGCAATGTTCAAATTTATATCGATAAGAGATCGATTGAAGTCAAATTCATGTATGTTTAACTTCGAACCAGGGGTGTCATGAAACTCGACTCGAACTCGAAAAACTCGATACTTTTTGTGAAACTCGGACTCGAAAAATTCTTCGAGTTTTGGTATTATTAAAATTTTCCATTTTTTCTACAAAAATTGTAATTTTCTGAGCATTTTAAGCTTAAAAACAAGCGTTTATCAAAAAAAAATTTTCGCCTGCGGCGCTGGATTTTACTTTGACTAAAGTTTTTTCACAAAATTGTCCAAATTTTTCAACAAAAAACCCAGATTTGACATTTTTTAAACCAAAAGTTCTTCATTTTCNTAAAGTTTTTTCACAAAATTGTCCAAATTTTTCAACAAAAAACCCAGATTTGACATTTTTTAAACCAAAAGTTCTTCATTTTCTGAGCATTTTCAGCATATAAATAAGCATTTTTCAACAAAAAAATTTTGCCGGCGGCGATGGCTTTGCACTGACTCAAGAATTTCAACAAAATTTTCGTCGAAAATCAAAATTTTCTGAACGTTTTCCGCTAAAATTTGTGTTTTTTAGCAAAAAAATTTTCGCGCCTCTCGGCGCGAAAAACAACGGATTAGACTGATTTTGGATATTGTTTTAAAAACTCGAAAAAATTGCCTTGGTCCCCCCTTATGTTATGTTTTTGTCCTAACCACTGACCAGAGATTCTGACCAGAGATCAAAAAGGGCTGAGGCCCCCAAAGCCCCGGCCCCAGTAGTGCCTGAGCCCAGGGCCGTATCCAGGTTTTTGTTTCGGGGGACTTGACCCTAAACTTTCAAAAAATTTACCTTGGTATCCCTTATGTTTTTTTTTCAAAAATTTTGGGCAAGAACATAAAGGAGGACTCATATAATTTTTTCGATTTTTCAAAAAATTTTTAAAAATCAACTTCGTCACCGTCGTTTTTTCGCGCCTAGGCGCGAAAATTTTTTTGTTTTACGAATTTTGGTTAAAAATGGCAAATTTTGGACAATTTTGTTTAAAAAATGGTAAAAAAATTGAAATTTGATTTTGGTGATAAATTGAAAATTTTGATGAAAAATATATAGCTTATCTATAAACTCGAGAAACTCGAACTAAAAAAACTCGATACTTTTTAAAAAACTCGAACTCGATCTCTAAATAAAAATCAAACTCGACTCGAACTCGAAAGTTTTGTAAACTCGTGACACCCCTGCTTCGAATCCATTTTTGAATCCCTTAAAATTTTTTTGCAGATTCGTATTCAGCATAGCCGAAAATACTATTTGGTGCAACTTTTCCAATTTGGATTAGGTTAATTGTTTTTGTGTTCTAAAATAAAAAGTGAGTGGATAATTTTGTGTCACCCTGTATTATTCGATCTTTTGTCTTTTCTGGTATCAAGTTCCTATACTTTATTGTACACAACGTTTCATTTTCGTCCTGTAATAATACAGGTTGTTACAAAAGTTCTGTCCATATACTTACATTAGTTATTTATTGCAAAATTTATTGTAAATTTTTATTTGATACCGAACAAAAACAATAACAAAACATAATATAACTAATTATTCTCGAAATGGCCGCCATCGGCCTCGATACACTTCTTCAGACGCTTNATAATATAACTAATTATTCTCGAAATGGCCGCCATCGGCCTCGATACACTTCTTCAGACGCTTGGGGAAGTCATCCACCGCACGGTCGATAACATTTTGAAAGAGATATTGAAAAAAAGATATTGGATTTTTAAATCCCGCTAATTCGCTGAAATACCCTGTAGAATTATCTGGATTTATCAGGGGAATTCTTTTTCCCCAGGATCAATTTGGCTCCAAGCGAGATTCGAACTCGCGACCTTGTGGCCACGAAGCCGCTGCTGAAAAAGAGTTTGACGAAGGCCTGGAACAACATATCTCAGGATGTTATCGACCGTGCGGTGGATGACTTCCCCAAGCGTCTGAAGAAGTGTATCGAGGCCGATGGTGGCCATTTCGAGAATAATTAGTTATATTATGTTTTGTTATTGTTTTTTGTTTGGTATCAAATAAAAATTTACAATAAATTTTGCAATAAATAACTAATGTAAGTATATGGACAGAACTGTTGTAACACCCTGTACTCACACGCATTCAAAAGTCATTTAATAATAAAGGAGGGGCAAAAGTTACCGGACATTTGCCAAAAGTTTCCGGATTTTTTAAGTTAAAATACATAGATAAAAATCCGGAAACTTTTATCCAGTGTCCAGTAATTTTTGTTCCCCCTATACTATCAAAAATGCGATGGTAAGGGTGCGCGCTAGCAGTCGTGATACGCATTTCACGACGATTTCCTGACGCTAACCGTCCGGAAATAGTCTAGAAATCGTTAGGAAATTGTGAAAATGCACTATTTCCAAACGCTAGCGCATTTCCGAACGGCTAGCGTCCGGAAATGCGATTTCCGAACTGTTATTTGACATTTCTTTAAACCAAAAATTAGCATTTTCTGATCATTTTCAGCATATAAATAAGCATTTTTCAAAAAAATTTTCGCGCTGCAGGCTGGAAAATGTTTGAAATTGAAACTCGAAAAAATTGTCTTGGCCCCCCTTATTTTTTTCCAAATTTTCGAAAAAAACAAGGGGGACCAAGATACAATTTTTTGAAAAGTTTCCCCTCCCATTCTTGGAGGCTGGCTACGCCATTGCATGCGGCGCTGATTTTTTAACTTTACTTAAAAATTACACCCAATTTGTCCTAAATTTCTCATTTGTCAACAAAAAAGCCAAGTTTAACATTTTTTAATACAAAAAATCGTAATTTTCTGAACATTTTCAACTTAGAAACAAGAATTTTGAAAAAAATTTCGCTAATTTTTTTGACTTGCTTCAAGGATTTCAATAAAAAATTTTATCGGCGCGAAAACCATAAGGGAGGACCATGTGTTTTGTAAATTTTTTGAAAAAATTTAAAAATCATAAGGGTCCACCTATGTTTTTGCTTAAAAATTTAGAAAATTTTTGAAAAAAAATATAAGAGGAGACCAAGGTAAATTTTTAAAAATTTAAAGGGACATCCCCCCCCAAAACCTTATATCGCCACTGTTTTCATTGATTATTCATTTTTGCTGGTAAAATCTGATTTTTGAAGTCAGATTTGCTGATTTTGAAAAGATGTTCTTGGCACCCTTGGGGTAACCCCTAATTTTTTAAAATTTTTTACAAAAATTTTGTCAAAAAATAATATCACCATTGTGTTCCTCATAGTCGAAAATCCCCGAGTGAAAAATTAGTCGATTTGGAGCCATTTTTAAAATTCATATATTTTTCATTTTTTTAAGGGATAACCATTAATTTTTTAATTTTTACAAAAATTGAAGATCGAGTGTTCAGAACACAAAAAATGGTGCTGCACCTAATGGGTGCTCTGATGAAGTGTTTTCGTTAGGACTTATATGCTGAAGCTATTTTTATGGTTTTTTAAATTTTTTAAAATTTTAAATTTTTAAAAATTTTCTTTGTCAAGAACAAAATCTTTTGGACCCTGCTGGGAATCAAACTTAAGAGCAATTTCTACGAGCTGACAGTCTTCGACACTCGGTCATGAGGGTTTATTTTTTATGTCATTAAATTTCAAATGTAAGACTTACATGATATAAGGCTAAAAAATTTATTTTGAAGGGTACCCCCATGATTTTGGTGCCATTTTTATTCTCTCACCGAGTCCTATTGGTATAGGCCGTAACGGAATTAGGCTTAAGGTGACAGAGATAGCACAAACAGATAAACAGACACACATAACGCGTTTAATATTTAAGGATATAAAATGGCTTGGTTGTACTTTAAAAAAAAACCGAAATTCCGGTTCGGTTTAAACCGAACTTTTTGAACCGAACCGAAACCGAAAAAAACCGGGCCTTGAAAAACCGCCTTAAACCGAACCGGAAAACTTAAAAACCGAACCGGATTTCTAACACTACTTTCGAGCATTGTAGCACATTTTATTTGAATAAACTCTCAACTTAAAATATTGTACGCTTGAGTATTTTCGTGGAATCGTTAGACGAGCACGATCATACACGAGACACAACAAGTAGGATATATACAATAAATAAAATTTAATGAATATTTTTAATCATGTTAAAAATTTTCCAATAATCGCTTTAACACCATATTTTTCAAAACACGATTCGTGTATAAATCCGTATTCAGCAACTTCATGTAGCCACATATTGAGTTCATGTGAAAATAAATAAAAACCTTGCCGAGAAATTGTTCTTAATACTTCCAATGATTGTTCAGCACTAAAATGATTAATTAATGTTATCTTCCCATCCTCTTCATGATTAATTTTTCCATGAACTTCGATGATTATTTGGCAAACAGATAGTTTATTTAAATGTCCAACCACCAAATTTTCTGCTCCTAAATTTGTATACAAATAAATAGTTTTATATTAAAAAATATATTTTTTAAAACAATTTTTAAATTGAAACTGGCTGTCTTAACACTGCTTAACTTTTCAGAACAGATGGGTGCCTTCTCTAAAGGGTATCCGGACATTATGAGAACAAATTTTAATAAAATTCATTAACACCCCTAGTTTCGACTCCGTTGATGGTTGTTGAGAAATGAGCAGCTTGGAATATGTTCTTTTATTGTTGATTGAATGGCAAAAATATAACAATGCGTAACACTTATATACAGCTCTAATTTTTAATTTTTTGGAGCTCGGATTAACCACGCCGAGAACTCGGTAGCACAATAGTAGTGCACTTGGACGGTAGCCAGGAGGTCCGGGTTCGAGTCCCGGTCGGGTCCGAAAACTTTTGCCCAATTTCTTACACTTATATAAAGTTTTACAAGGTCATACAAAAGCGAAATAGCTTGCTGGTTTGCATATTATTCGGCGGAACATTCCTGTTTAATGCACAAGATAGACATAAAACAGCAAAACTACGTTAATCATATTCCTAACATTTCACAATCAAGACATTTATCACAACGATGGTATTTTTTGATGTAATATTTTTTATTGTAATATCTTTTCGGATGTAATATCGAGTATTTTGTTGTAATATCTTTTTGGATGTAATATCAGGTATTTTTTTAGGGCCTAAGGCCTAAAGCCAAAGGCATATAGGCTTAAAGCCTAAGGCCTATAGCCTAAGGCCTATAGCCTAAGGCCTATAGCCTAAGGCCTATAGCCTAAGGCCTATAGCCTAAGGCCTATAGCCTAAGGCCTATAGCCTAAGGCCTATAGCCTAAGGCATATAGCCTAAGGCATATAGCCTAAGGCATATAGCCTAAGGCCTATAGCCTAAGGCCTAAAATTTTTTTAAAAATATTACAAAAAGAAATACTCGATATTACATCTAAAAAGATATTACAAAAAAAAATATTTTAGTTATCACAAAATGTATGATTATTCTTTCGCGATACATGGGTGTTCTCTAGGGTTGGCGGGAACGGGCAATTCTCATCTGGAACGGGAAAGGAAGCAATCGGAAACGGGAATCATAATCGAGCGGGAAATTCCCGAAATCCGAAAATTTTTCTTCGGGAAACGGGAAAATCGGGAAATGAAAAATTTAAGAAAAATTGTATTGGTCCTCCCTTATGTTTTTTTTTCAAAATTTTGGGCAAAAACATAAGAGGAAAATTTTTGAAAATTGAAATTTTTAAGCTGAAAAAGTTCCTAGGGTAAAAAAGACATAAATATATGTCCTAGACCCCCTTACCACATGTATACAACCCCCCCCCCCGAATTTCAGGGGGGGGGGTCGCCCACAACACGCAGGCCAAAATGAGTTTCGCCCGCAAATTTTGCGGGCGAGGCTCATTTCGCCCGCAAGGGGGCTGCGAACGAGTGGCAAAAATTTCCTATTTTTTCAACAAAAATCGTAATTTTTTAAATCATTTTTAGCTTAAAAAGTGTTTTTCAAAAAAAAATTTTCGCGCCTATTGGGACGAATAAACATAAGGGGGACCAAAGTGATTTTTGAAAAAAATCACCTTGGTCCCCCTTTACGTTTTTTCCCGCCCGCAGAAGGTCAAATTTTTGGGGGTGTTTGTACACGTGTGCCCCTTACCCAGACTCAAATTTTTTCTTTTGGCGTTTTGGTGCAAGCATCATTCCAACTTTCATTTGTAACAATCATCAGAATCGGACGTAGGGGTGTTAAAATTTGTTCCTATAATTTTCGAACACCCTGTATTCATTGAGCTATTTGATTAAAAAAATTCAATTTTTTGGGCGAAAATCTCACCTTCAATATCAATTTTTAAAACTTCAATATGATTATTATTATGCCTTTTGAATATATCGACAAAAGTATATTCAAAATTTTTAGGATTTGATATATCACCTATCTTTGCTCGTTTGAAAGTTCCATTAATTTTGGCAATTTTTGTCAACGTTTCATTATTTTGTTCACCCTAAAAATATGCTATTTTTCATAAACTATTTGGGTTTTGGATGAGATAGCGAATTTCTGTCTGGGGTGGTTGAAGTGTAATGATGATATAAGACGGCCACACGGCGGGGACAAGTTGGAAAAAAGTCTTTCTAGCCGGGTAAACTATAGATACTATTCTAATGGTAGCTATTTAGGCACTAAATAACAACTTCCCATCAAAATTTCATGGCCAAGTGAATTTTGACATTTTTGGACCACGTACAGAGCGATCATTTTGGTCTGCAACATCGATGATTTTTAGCTGTTCTCGCATCCCCTCTAACGAATTTCTATGCGGTTTTTTTAAATTGTAGCTGAACAATGGCCGAATAAATGTTGATAAAAATTTTCAAAATCCGTTGATCCTAACATCTTCAAAAATTACTTTGAAGTTTTCAAAGTCGATTTTCTTCACCTTAACAAAATGCTAGAAATTCCATTTTTTATGAAAATACAGAGCTTTAGTCCCTCTAACACATGTAAAAAACCGTATATAAACATTATTTAACAGTGTCGAGATATTTGACTTTGAAGTTGATAGTCAAAAAATGAGGCAAAAGTAAAATGACGACAAAGTTGTGGTGATGGTGTAGTGGTTAGCGCGTTCGGTTAGCAGCCAGAAGGTCGAGGGTTTGATTCTCGAGTGCGTCATTTTGTTTTAGGGGATGCTAGAACGACTAAAAACATCGATGTTGCAGACCAAAATGATCGTCCTGTAGGTCGAGGGCTCGAGACGTCAGTCTAAGAATTTTTGCATATTTTATTTTTTCGTCTAAAAATCATTAGACGGTTTTAAATTTCGGCAGCCTAATACATGGTGATTCATAAAAATTGTATTGTTGTGATTTTTGTGCGATTTTTTCAAAATTATTCAAGGTGTTTAATTTTTCTTATACAGGATGTGGAAAAAGTTCAGGCGCGTAAATATTGGCCTAAAAATGGCACAAACTATTGTATATGTACCCAGATATAGAATTCTTTTAAAGAACAAGATCCATTTGACAACTTTTTCTTTAACAAGTGTTGTGGTTTGCTAGAAATGTGTTTGTGGTCATGCCCGATGGTCAGCGGTCTGACGAGGGTCACGCCTAGAAACCTAGGTTCACGATCATAACAAATGGCGGACAGGCGAACTCAAGGGCATTCCGGCAAGGGAAACCGTGGAGTCGGTTAGATATTGCAATATTTCAGATGCCCTCAGAAGCTAATTCCGCCAGTGAGTTTCTTCCGCTGGGCGTGAGGTACTCGGTATTGGAAATTCATGAAGCCCACACTACTGCAATAGTTCCTCCTTAACGGGTTCTGACGGCCGTGACCTTACGAGGACAGTTGCCCCTGTACCAATTTTTCTAACTGTACTGTTATGTACTGTACTTTGTTTCAAAAAATTTTAACTGTACTGTTAAGTATCATACTTTGTTCAAAATTTTTTTTAACTGTACTGTTCTATACTGTACTTTTATTGTAAATTTTATCGCTGTTCTGTACTTTACTGTAGCACGGTACAGGTACACTGTAGTACAGTAAAGGTACAGGTACATCTGTGATCATAAAAGATATTCATACGTAATTTTAAAGCCCATTTCAACCCTAAATATAATAAATTTTCTTAAAAATTATAAGGAGTGATCCCGTCCGATCTGGCAAGTTAAGCAACGTTGGGCGCGCAGGTTTGATCCGATGGTGATTTTTGAGAATTAAAAAAAATTTTTATCAGACGCCATAATTTGTTTGACCTCGTAGAATTTTTGCCCGTTTTTATTTTCCTTGAAAAAATGTCTAGGCCTGAAAATCCTACTACTATAAATGTGTAATGTCTGTGTGTTTGTTTGCCGGACGATCTCGGGAACAATTGATTTAAATCCGGGACACTAAAACAAAAGTTGTAGGAGATGCTGAGTGAAGATGATCGACACCAAAATCATCGAAATCGGACTTTTTGGAATTTTTTGTTCTTGAGTTAAAAAGTAATACATATTATATAAATTCAAAAAGTTCTCTAAATCGTCTGATTTTTTACACTCGAGGGATTTTGCGACATGGGGAACTCGAATCTTAAAGAATTATTTGATTTTGACCGCAGGATAGAGTCGAATCGAAATCAGAGAAATAAAAGTAATATATTACTTATTATTCAAATTTTTTTTTGAAAACTGTTAAAGAAAAAGTTGTTAATTGGGTCCTGTTTTTAAAATAAATCTAATTTTGAGAACATATACAATAGTTTATGCCATTTTTAGGCCAATATTTACGCGCCCGCACTTTTTCCACACCTTGCATAGGCCTTTTCTATGCGAGGAATCATTGGCACATTACTGAATTTTGAAAGCGTTTTTATGACCTAATTCACAGTGCGTGCGTAATAATGCAAAAGCGTGCTAATTTAGAACCAGGGAAGCGCTTTCATGTTTCGACAATACGTGCAATCGATTTCTCACATAGAAAAACCTTATAGATTTATTTTATAAAAATTAAACAACTTGAAAAGTTTTGAAAAAATCGCAAAATCTAGTTTTTATGAAGCACCCTATATATTCGATTCCTATTCTAAATTCTGATTCCAAAAAAGTGGAATTTTCGTGATTTTTTCATGAATTTTGGACAGATAAATATTTTTTTGTACTAAAAAATCACTTTTTATACTAATTCACTTTTTTGTACTAAAACTTTTATTTTTTAGTATAAAAGATCACTTTTTTTGTGCTAAAGCATTTTTTCATTAAAAAAATTTTTATCACGGAAAATGATGTTTTTATACTAAAACATCTATTTTTTATATTAAAGCACTCTGAAAGAATCGAGCTTTGATACGAAAGGGGACCGACAAACTTTTTTTGATCAAATTTTTAATTTTTGTTTGCATAACATTATAGTTCGTAAAGTGTTGAGCAACTTTTGTTTTTGGGGTCCCATTAGATTCGTTCACTGGTTGGAGATTGACCCAGTACCAAGTTGAAGACCAGGATTTTTTGGTCTTACAGGTAAGCCGAAGCTGAAAAAATTCTCTTTTTAAGGATAAATCGTTTTGACTTGAAATCTTTTTTATTTTTCAAGGCTACGCACGCGCTACGTTTCTATACACTTTCCATAGTCGGTGGACTTCAGGAAAGTTTTCTGGTTAGGTTTGAAGGAGTATGCCTATATATTTTTATACCTGTGGGAACCCCCAAATTTTCACAAAAATTAATCTATTTCAGCAAGAGAATTCCAGTACATTCTAATTTTTGCATATATCAAACCTCTCGACTAGCTCAACAAAACTAAGTAATAAAAAATTCAAAATTTCAGTGCTTNGAATTCCAGTACCTTCTAATTTTTGCATATATCAAACCTCTCGACTAGCTCAACAAAACTAAGTAATAAAAAATTCAAAATTTCAGTGCTTAGGGATCCACTCGAGCCTTTGAAGATGGTGGTGCTGAAGGAGGTCAAAAATTAAAAATTCTTTAGATTAGTGAAATTTACCATAATTTATATATATTCGGAAAATTCATGAAAAATGGAGCATTTTTTTTTACAGTAAATTCTGAATCGTTATCGTTGTCGAGATAATCGCGTTTGAAGTTGACGATTTTTGAGTTGCGATTTTAAATTTAAAAAATTTTTAAATTCCCGCCAATCCCTGATTTTCAAAAATAAAAAAGATTTCAAGTCAAAACGATTTATCCTTAAAAAGAGAATTTGTTCAGGTCCGGCTTACCTGTAAGACCAAAAAACCCTGGTCTTCAACTTGGTACTGTGTCAATCTCCAACCAGTGAACGAATCTAATGGACCCTAAAAACAAAAGTTGCTCAACACTTTACGAACTATAATGTTATGCAAACAAAAATTAAAAATTTGATCAAAAAAAGTTTGTCGGTCCGGAAGTTCGATTCTTTCAGAGCCGATGCTTTAATCGCTTTTTGTATTAAGAATACAAAAAATAGATTTTTAGTATAAAAAACATCATTTTCTGACATAAAAATAATTTTTTTATTAAAAAATGCTTTAGTGCAAAAAAGTGATTTTTTAGCACAAAAAATATTTATCTATTTTGGATTTTTTCTATAAACGACCCCTATAGGGGTCATCCAGATATTACGTAATCAAAATTTCGGATTTTTTGACCCTCCCCCCTGTAATCAAACCGTAATCATTTGGCTACCCCCCCCCTCCCCCCCATGATTACGTAATCAATGGCCAAATTTTTTACCTTGGTCCCCCCTTATGTTTTTTTCGAAAATTT